>JAUZST010000103.1:0-21709 GCA_034779995.1 Parotocinclus haroldoi | reverse complement strand
TATATATATATCAATATCATAAATATTATGGGTTAATACCCCCTGCAATGAAGTAAAAGGAAATGTAAGAAGATAAACTGAATTTTTTTCCATCTTCCATCTGCATTCTCCATACCATCCAAACTTTTCTTATATGGGTTGTATTTCTGTCGCATTCTGAAGCAGGAATGTGGTAACCTTTGCATAATCGTTTACCAATGCGTCAAACACTCATATTTTCTAAAGACTTGGAGCGTAAGAAACAGGAATAGAGTACAGCAATGTAGGAAATGTCCCAAGGACAGTGTTTGAAATATTCATCCTGACAAGTTCTCCTCCAGTGTGATTCTGATTCCAGAGCAGCCTTTACGAACCTGTTTGTGGGCTTTGACTACACATGCTCCCAGCTTCAAAGCAGTTGGAAATAACAACGAAAATGAACAGCAGTCATATGTGTGAAATGTGTCTGTTCATGAACGAGGCAAGAGAGGACTTTCAAAACGCTGTACCTCAAATGCTTAACTCACACCTTTGAAGTCAGGATTCTGTAAGCGATCAAGTCACTCAGTTCTTCCTAACTTGTAATTCCAGTAGTAATAATAAGTATTTTAATAATAAGTGATGTGGTTTGAACGCTTGGCACTTCTATTCTGGAACGCCCTCTTTTAAACATTAAACATGCAAAACATGGATTTCAAATTTGTGCATATACTGCAGTCTGAGCCACTTATTTAAACAACTTCAGTATGTACTTAAAATCAGAATTTATGTGAGGCTAAGGGGATAAAATAGACAAAACATATAAATTATATTTTTGAGCCAAATTGACAGCCTTATTGTGATGTTGTATTAGCGGCAGTTCAAAAAGAAGTGGTGTTTGCCTTGCCTGGTTTGGAGGAAGCATGGTATCCTGTACTTAACCCTGTTGCAGATGTGAGATTCTCCAGTCTAATGCATGAATTTAAATGTGCATATATACCAGGTTTTTATCTGTTGTAAATGTGATGGGGAGAAAAAGGAAAAGTCCAGACTGCTTTTCCAGGGGGTTGTTTTGAAGGTTGAAGCAGCATCCAGACACATGGAAACAAAACACTTAACAGTTGTTTTTGCACAGAGCCTCAGGAGAATCTCCGTTCCTGATAAAACAAACATCCACGATGTCGGTAGCTGTTAAACTGTCCGATTAATGCGAATCTCGACTTTGACAGCGTGCCTGGAAGGAAGGCTGTGATTCCATTCGTCCTTTTCATTGAAGTTAAGCCCTGCATCTCTTCTTTTTGTTCTCCTCCCAGAATGCTCAGCGATTAGGTACCTCCCAGGTCACTCAACCTCTCACTACTCCGGTGGTTTCCGTGGCAACACCCAGCCTTCTGACCCCCTTCTCTATGCCAACTGCCTACAATACAGGTAAGAGAGCAACATTGTCCAAATATACAATATGAGATCACTGGGGACAAGCACATGTACAGTGCAGTTGTGGTCAACATTTTGACAGCCCTGATTATTAAATACATTATGTAATATAGCATTTAGCTAATCTGCTTTTATATATATATATTGTATATTTGGTACAGATAAGCACAAGACACAGTGGAAAGAAACCAAAACCAATTAGAGAGGTTTGTTTATAGAGTAAATGAAGCCTATAAATTGTCTCCTACCTACAGTGAAGCATGGTGGAGGATCCATAATAATGTAGGATTTGCTGCCACTGGAAACTTATTACAGTGCAATGAGAGGATTCTCAACTGGCTTTCTGGTTGAGCTGTTAGCATTAGCAGCTAGTGTTTTTTTTTTCCACTTTCAGTCTGTTAGTAACTTACATGAGGTTTTTCAACACTTATAAAATAAGCTTTGTATTAACGGTTTATCCAACTGTAGGTTAATGTTTAATCGGCTCTATGATACAGCATTGACTATATTAAACTCAGTGGTTCGTGATACATTGTACAGTACAATACAGAGCACCTGTACAGTACAAGTCCATTAATGTATATAATACCTTATACAGTATGAATTTCACAGGGACTCGAATGGATTCATTCCCATGACATTATTCTTCATGGTTAAAATTTGCTGGGTACACGTCGTTTTCTGTACTCGACAAGCCATCTGGAGCAATTTTTTTTTCATCTTTTTCGCATTGAAAGCCTTACTTAGCTTTAAAATAGTCTATTGATATGACAAAGGTTATGACCAAAAACTGAGCATCAATCTTAATTTCTCTCACTTTCTCGCCCCCCTCTCTCCCTTCTCTCTGCAGAGTATCAGCTGACGAGTGCAGATCTCACAGCCCTTCAGGCTTTCACACCACAGGGTGCGCTGTTGCCAAGCAACGTGACCACTTGGCAACAGCAGCAGCCGTCCGTATCTCAGCAACCACAGCAGCAGCCATCCATATCTCAGCAACAGCCTCAGCAACAACAGCAGCAGCAACCACAGCAGCTCAGCCTGGCTTCGCTCAGTAACCTTGTGTAAGTTCTACACGTATAGTTATACACACACACACACACACACACACACACACATGTGCACTTGTACATGTGCATGAACATGCACACACACAAAGGCCTAACCTCTGACCGCATGTCCGGAGTGTGCACCCACAGCCACTAGTTTCACTTCCTGCTCACTCCAGCAACATGCAGCTGGGCAACGTTAGAAACCGCAGCCCCTGAGCCTCGAGCTAGACTTCTAAAGCAAACCTACGCACGATTTACATAAAAACTTCTGTTTACTGCTTCGTCTTTATCAGTAACTGCATCTTAACATTTAGTGTATAGAGCAGTTGGTGTGTGGGCACTAGAGCTTTTAAATGGGCCTAGTGGTGCGCCAGTTATTGAAGGATTTTAGTGTCATTGTTGGATAATAGATGTAAAACAATCACAATAAGTGTGCTGGTAAATGAGATATGATGGGTCAGTGGTCGATAGTGGTTTTGAAGGTTGAATTTTTAAGCAGCTAGCTTTAGCTTGGTTTGGTTTTACGTTGTGTCATGCTGAAATAACGTTTTTTGAGCGTGCATGGCACTCATGTTTGTAGATTAAATGCTGCATTGCCACAGATTCCATAACTTTAGTACGCCAATGTGACTTTTTGATTTTAAATTATGCTCATCAGATGAAGTCAAATTATTTAGTCAAAATAATCAGCATGGATTTTATTAATTGAAATTTGAATGCTCAAATTTATTGAGGGACATGCATTCAGATGTATAAAGTCATTTTTTTTAACTGTTTTTTGTAACGTTTAATTACAGTGGACCATTGTCTCAAAGAAATTAGCAAAAATCTAGGCCTAGAGCCCTAATTGGGCAAGCCTAGGGCATCAGTGGCATGGGAAAAGTCCCTTAATATTTTAATATTAAAAGGCCTGATACTTATTGTGCAGCCTAAATGTAATAGGTAAGAATTAAGATTGTATTAAGTTTAAATATGCAAAAGCTATATATGAAAATTAAAAGAGAGAACATTTAAATAAATTCTGATAAATACAACCAAAAAAAAAAAACAATACATTGTAAAAATTATAATATGAAAGAATAGAGAAATAGAATAGAGAATAGACTTTATTTAAACCATTATTTCATTTTAATAAAAAGAAAAAGAAAAAGAAAATAAAACATAACGTACAGAATATGAACGAGTATCTGCATTATTTAGTCCAGTAAACAGAGTCGCTAGTGTCCTAAAAGTGAAAATATGGTGGCATGGCATCTTCAGTGAAACTGGAGGAGGGGCAGGGGAGCTATTGCCCTCTCGTGTGGTCTGAGTAACAATATGAGGACTGGAACTCTTTAGTGGAGCCGGAACAAGCACTGGAAAAAGATTTTGGGAAAACAAACAGAATACGTAGTTAATCATGTTGTGATTGCAGAGTCTATTAAGATAGCACGTTTGTGCATGTGTAGCAATTCATTCCAGCATCACTAAATATAGCAACATAACTAGAAGGAGAAGAAAACGAAGGTAACACAGCCAAGAGGGAGCACATGACACAGCCCCAGCAACCACCAAACCTGAGTGATCCCTCATGAGAGGCAAACTCTGACAGTCCAAGGAACAATGTTGACGTTGGTTACTTAACCAAATACCAGCACTTCAGCTACTCCTATTTCATAACAACTTCAAGACTATCGTAAGAATGCGGGAACACCCGTACCATAATGTGTGACAAAAAAAAGCTGCACCCAGTGTGAGAATCCATGTGCGATCTGTTCATCTTGAATCGACCTGGAGATCTGCCTATTCACAGAGCACAGACTTAAGCATGTCCTCGATAAGAGTAATAACAATTAGTAAAAAGTAATGATTATAATAACAGTGGTGCAGTGGTAAGTGCTGTCATCTCACAACATTAGAAACCAAGGTCTTAAGTCACCATTAAATTAGATATACCATATGTTTTAACAGTGGTATTATGACCAAATAGAATTGTTGCTATTACAATGCAACCAGGGAATACAGAAAATTTGCATGTAGTACTGAAGCATGAAAAATCGAAAACAGCTTCTAAAGGCTGCAGTGGCAAGTATTTAGTAATGTGTCCTCCCCTTACACTTGAGCAATAGCAGAATCTGGCAGCTTCATCAGGATACCAGGTTTTGGAAGCCAAGCAGCCAAGAAACCACTATTTCGGGCTTGGAACAGGATAAAAAAAAAGGCAACGATATGCCAGAACATGTGGTCATTATATCGTTGCTAAAACAACAAATCTAATGGTGGCCTAAGACTTTTGCAATGTATGTTCAGACCTATGAGATGCTTTGTAATTTTAAAGTAGAAATCTGTGTTTACGTTTAATAACTCTAATTTAACCACTAAATTGTATTGCATTTGTAAGTCCAAAGCTGGTAACTTGCACTTAAGCTTAGCAACAATTAGAATCTAAGTTAATTGTCTGACGTTTGGCCAGGGTCTCAGTCTCAAGTTGTTTATGCCAGGTTCCAGTTCAGATATGTGAACAGCAACTATTAGATAGACAAGGTCATGGCGTAAGTGTTAAATCAATACTGTTTTATTCGGTTTATTTTAACAGACTGTAACTACATTTATAGATGATGTTGAAAGAAAAGAGGATTTTAATATGAAGCAATAAGAAACATGACGATGGAAAATAACAAGGCCTGATTCTGCTGTGGTAGATACTCCTGCTACCGCCCACAGTTTCTCATATCCTATTTAGTGTTCGTCTGTGCTGTTTACAAGAATGTAGCTGCGCATTTAGATCAAATTAAAGTCAGCCATACAATTAATTAGAATTCCTTACATATACGTCCATTTTATAGATTCAAATTTCATCCTATATTCAGAAATGAATGCTGTTTATAAAGAACTTGGGTGTGTACCTCATATCTCAGCAGCAGGCAAATGCAGAGAGTTAGAACTCAAAATGGGTTCCGGTCTGGTGCGTTTGTACTGTAATGTAGTAGCTGTGCAGGCACATATACACAATCCTCCTGAGTTTTTAAGCTTTTTACTCTCTCAGTAAGGTTTTTACTATTTGTTTCTAACTGCTGCCAGCAGCGTTAAGGTTTTTCATGTTGCACCTTCTTTCCTGACGCAGGTCTGATGAAGTGTGTGCGTTTCAGCGTTGCGCTACTCTAACCTAGCCCTTGTGTATATGCGTGTGTTTGTGTGTACTCTGTGTGGTCTGTTCACAGCATGTGGGGTGCAGACAAACAGAACGGGGAGATGGCTAACAGCATCTCCAGTCTGGCCGCTAATGTCAGGTGAATAGGCTACTAAAGGGAACACTTAAGTCTTAAGTCAGTCCTGCTCTGTGGGCTTGCTGTGCTAGTCAGCTTCTGATTGAGCCTCAAAAACAGCAACAAAAAGAGTCTATGTGCTTTTGCTGCCAGCAAAGACTTCACTTCATGCTTCCGTTTGCTTTGTGATAGTGACTTCTATCTGCCTTTTACCCTCATTGTTGGTCTCTGTGTGTCATATGGATAGATGTTAAGACACTTTGAATTGCTGTTTTAATTAAGAAGCGAGCTAAAACACTTAGGTTTCTACCATGAGTGGTCTCATTACTAATAACTTTCACACAGATTAGACCACCATAGTTGGATGATAATACTGTCTCTTCTCTTGATTAGTTTATTTATATATCTTTATGTATTATGTCATTGCTTTAATTGAAGGCATTCAATACTGTGCAGAAGTCTTAGGCTATATGTAGATTAGATATCCCATTGTTTAGCAATTCTGTAATTTACATTTACATTATTTAGCAGACATTCTTATCCAGAGCAATTTGCAAAAGTGCTTTAAGATATCAGTAACATAATTAAATGTGTATATGGACATGTTTAATTATTTAACCTTCTCTTAATTAGAATGCAACCAGAAAATACAGGACATTTGTATGCAGTATTTTTGTAAGTCAGTAAAAAACAGCATCTATACCCTACATTGACAAGTATTTGGTGTGACCTGCACTTACACTTGAGTACAAGCAGTACTGCGGTAGCCTAGCGGTTAAGGTATTGGCCTCTGGACCTGATGGTACTAGGTTCAAATCCAGCCTCTGTCAAGCTGCCACAGTTGGGTCCTTGATCAAGGCACTTAACCCACAATTGCTTGAATTGTGAGACTGTATGAGTCGCTCTGGATAAGGGTGTCTGCTAAATGCTGTAAATGTAGAAGCAGCAACTTGCTGATGTTGGCCAATCTATGTCCAAAGAATCTTGATCAGCAATCTTTTTGAACGGGTAGCAGTCAAGAAACCACTTTTTAAAAAGGAGAACAGTAAGTAACTGGAATGAAGATCAGTGGAAAGAGTGTTAAGGAGTGATGAATCCAAGTCCGATTGTCATCAAAAAGTTACATGCAGTCATTATACCAGTTCTACCATATAGTTACATCATGCTACTGTAGATGTATATAACATTCTCCTGGCATTTGCCACATTCAGACTCGTATTTTAGACTGCCAGATAGGGAAATAGGATTTATGGCTCCACAGAATATGTCTCCATTGCTCCAGAGTCCAGTGACAGCATCCTTAATACCACTTTGTCCAACTCTTGACATTGTGCTCTGTTATGTAAGGCTTGCATGCAGCTGCTTGGCCGTGGATACCAATGCTATGAATCTCTTAGTGTACAGTTTTTGTACTGTAGTTTTTTAAAGTTAATGCCAGAGGACTCGCTGAACTAATTGAATCAGCAGATTGTTGGCAACATTTATGCCCTATTGATATAATAGGCTTGATTTGATCAACACTGCAACAGTGGAACAAGTGAAATACCTGAGATTATTGATTAAGAAAGGCGTCCCAATACCTATGACCATGTTGTATGTGTTATCTTAATTAAACTGCAGTACTGCTCTCTTGCCACAAGTGCATTTCTGACATAGTGTTTCTTAGCTAGTTCTGTGGTTCACATTTTTGGTCTTTTCCAACTGCACTACACCTGTACTGCATGTCCAGTCTTCCTGAATGCTTGCTGTACGTGTCGGCAGCTTGGAGTAAGTAAATATATAGCGAGCATGGTGATGACCAAGGACCTATAAACACAACCGTAGATCCCATTTGGGCCAGATTTCGGCATGCCAAATAAGTAAATAAATCAATTCTGACTGTAGTAATACAGTCTGTATTTAGACTGAACCCATACAGAAACGTAGAGCACTATTTGCATGTATTAGTTGTACTTTTTTAGGTCTACGTTGCTTATTTTGGTGTAGGCGCCTTGTCTGCTCTCTTCCTGCAATCTAAATGGTAATGGAGTCTCTCAAATCTCCTGCTGCTCTATGCATTCAGTCCTGTTTCCTTTTCTCCACAGTTCTATGATCTCCCCGTTTTAAAATGTTCCAGGTTTGCTGTAGGTCAGGACTCAACTGAATAGAATAGAATATTTTTATACAAGATTGTTTAAGCTGGGGATTATTCACTGACCTCTTAATTCCATTAATAGTCGCTGCAGAGTTCGTGCTTTATGTGCCTTATCCATATCCATGCGTCCAGCATCAGGATTTTGAGACTCTGTGTCACTTACATTTAACAGCATGATACTTTGAGTCAGCTTGATGGTTTTGGGCACAAGTGTCTGTCTGTGATTGTTTAGTGTCCCGCTGCTGCTGGGGTAGCAGTACCTGGAAATGTTTGTGCATGTGTCTACTGACGTACTTACCACCTTAACCATGCAGCGATCTTCTGTTGTAAAAGCGTGTCTGTGGGGATGGGCTCGGGAAACATTGTTGAGAAGGTGCTAGCATATGTTACGCTTGTCTTTCTCTTCTGCAGTGTGACCTCTCAGGCCAGCTTACTCTTGGGCAGGGAGGATGGGCTCAGCTGGTACTGTATTTTCTCTTTCCGTTTTCTGTCTGTCTGTCTGTTCTCTTTCTGTCAGTCTGAGGCACTCTCTCTCTCTCTCTCTCTCTCTCGCTCTTTTACACTCTCCCTGCCGTTGTAAGCGGCTGGGCTGCGTCTTGTCACGTTGTCATGTTCGGCTGGATCGGTCCTGTTTGTGGAATTTATCATCCGAGGTCTATGTAACTCTCTGATCACTCAGTCTACGGCTGAAGTCTTTTTGTCATATTGCTTTCTTTGCACCCGTTTCTCTCATTTTAGCCCTGGTTAAGAACACTTTCACATGCACTGTGTAGCAGCTCACAACAGAAGACCATTCCCATTCCCTATTCCATTAACAAAAGCTGATTGTCTTAAAAGTCGTTATCATTAGCCCCTGTATACTTTTAATTGGGATTGTTTCACAGCCGTAGGCCATTAGGAATTGGTGTTTTAGATGGTGCATGTATAATTGAACAGTCTAAAATATTGCTGTGTAAAATATAATTTTGCAAGCACAATGGATTGTTACAAACCATGCACTGTTTGCATATCTCCACCAATGGCAGTAACTCAGTCGGCCCTTGTTACTTACATGATATCTATTTAAATAAGAGGTATCAACTGCAAGCATGGATTATTAGAAAATTTTTAAAAATGTAAACTTCAGCACGCTAAATCAGCCAAACCATTTACATCACCTCCTAGTTTCTACGCTCATTGTTCATTTAGTCATTTCCTTTTCAAATTAACTGTAGGTCTCTAATTACAAACTGTAGCCCATCTGTTGCTCTGCATATTACTTTGTGCTTTTTACAACAGATTATCATTTTAAAGCAGCTCAACACCTACACAGGCCCACGGCCGTAATTCAGCAAGCTTGGGATGACGGGGGAAAGAAAGAAAATCCCTAAATCTTCGAAGAAAGAAACCATGGGAGGACCAAAACTCAAAAAGGGACTTTTTAAGGAAAATGAAGTTCTAGTAATAACTTAAAGGAATAATACTCATACTCTAAATATAAACTTTAATAAAGAGAACCTATTCAAAGACAATACAATAAATAAAATAGAATACTATGTAACCTGTAATTAATTAAAGATAATGCAATATATATAATATAATAATTCTGGTGAATACAATAGTCTGATGAAGAGTATATTAAAATACTTAAATAATAACTAGATATTAGATATATTTGGTAGGTGAATTATTTTCAGTCCAGCAGTGACACTGTGGTTGAAAAGCACTTGATCTGTGGTGGTCCTGACTGTTAAAGACCATGGTAAAAGGAAGCTGTGAATGCAGACAAAGAGATAATTGTAGAACTATAAATGCCATATATGGTAAATGAAAGTGATAAAGCTGCAAAAATGCATATAGAAACAGGGTGGTTTTAGTGTTTTGGTTAATCTGTGCACAACTTAAATGGCAACTCAATTTTGCTTGAGCAGCAACGCAGTTTGATGTGTTCTTCAATTTATAGATTTGTTCATGTAGACCCTGGTTATTGATATATTTTACAAATATTTATCTGTGCTGTGCAGCCAGAGCAGAGCCTAAAATATCCCAACTGGCTGTTGTTATTTTTATGCCATACTTTGGCAACTGTAACTCCCATGTAGGCTGGCATAATGGATACCAGAGGGAGACTGCTAGGGGAGACAATTGCTTTGCTCATTTCAGAATGTCTTTGTTTGTTTTTCCTTTCTATGTAAATGCAGGAATACACACTCTCTTTCTCTCTCTCACACACACACACACACACACACACACACACACACACACACACACACACACACACGTCTCACCGTGCTTGTGAGGACTTTCCATTTACATAGGGTTAATAATAATATTAATTCAATTGTAGTCTTATAACTTCTACAGTTATCTGATCATTTAAGTTGTCATGTTTGTTTATATGGTTTATTTAACGTCGCTATCAGCATTAGAGGCCATTTCAGTGACAAACACGCACACACACAGGTTATATCTATACTTAAGGTTAAATCAGGGCTAGTTGTATGTAAACACTTAAATCAGTGGCGATTTTGAGTCGGTTAACCTAACACGCATGTCGCTAGACTGTGGGAGGAAACCGGAGTACCTGAAGTAAACCTACGCAGACATGGGAAGCATGCATCCACACAGAAAGGACCCAAGCTGCGCCACCCTGGGATTGAACTTGTTCTGGCTCTAAGGCAGCAGTGCTACCCACCGAGCCACCATGCCGTCCATGTGGGCATGTAGTCATCTAGAAATAATGTAGTCTTGTAATCTCATGTCATCTAGAAATCAGATTGAGAAATCGGATAAATAGGGCTGGATTTTACCTCAGTAATCCTATTTCTTTAAATAGATCCAGATCTGATAGATCCATCGGAGATCCAAATCTGATTTTCTGCAGTTGTTGGATTATTACGTGCATGTAAACACATTCACTATGAAGACACGTCCTCACAAGTATAGCAAGACAAGGCACACATACACACACTTGTTTGTCTTGATAAACTTTTTAGTTTAGTTTTTGTATCGTACAAAAAGCAACACAAAATAAATAAAGCAAAATATGAAGTTTTTCTCACATCATAAGGCTACTTGGTCCTCACAAGTATAGTAAGACAAGGCACACACACCTACACACCATGATGCTTGACTTTTGGCTTTAGGAGACTCAAATTCACTGATTTAGGGTTTTAATAAAGTGGACCATTTGTTAAGGACTGGTGTCAATGGCCCCAGTTTCCTGTTTGTGACTTTAGTCTGTCTGTCTGCTCTTTGTGAAACTACACAAAACTGCATGACATTCTTATTCTAAATATTCTATGTTCTAAAAACGTTCTCCATCTTTTTTTTGTTTTGTTTTACCTCTTCTTTTTCTCAGGCCGGTTGGTACCATCCCTCATGGTGCCACTCTGACGGTGAACACTAACCCGAGTGTGAGCATCAAATCGGAGCCGGTGTCGCCTAACCGCGAGCGTGCTACTCCAAGCTCCACGGCCACTCTCAGCATCTCTCAGTACCCAGGAGCTCTGCGAGTGGAGGCCACCGGCCGCTCTCCGCTCCACTCCATCAACAGCAGCGAACGCGACGACCCGAGCCAGCCGCGGCCTCCTGATTTCAACGCAGCCACTCTGGGGTCGATCAGAGCAGCAGCGGAGCAGACGGCCTCTGCTGAGCCACAGGAGGGTGCTAACGTCAAGCGCATGAGACTGGATTCCTGGGTCACATAAAAAAAAAAAATAACCAAGAGTTAGCCTCCGTCTCACACAAACACACGTACACAAAAAACACACACATATTTCACCTCTATGTGACACGTTTTCTGCTGCACTCAAGATACATGCATGCAACATACGCTTTCTTTGGTCTCTTTCTCTTTCAGACGTACATAGTGATAATGGGATACACGAACACAAATGATGCCTCAGAGGCACACATGATAACCTACATAGGACTGAAGAGCTGGACAGTTCTGAGCCAAGTGGGATGTTTGTATCACTCTAGAGCTGAGATGGAACAAAAATGCCGGCTTTAGTGACCTCTAATTATTCTGTACCGTCCTCCATCCTTCTCCAACTCTCTCCACCTTGACACACCATTCTGACCTGGACAGCTCAGAGCACCAACAGAAGCCACCCATCATGTCATGTATATTATGAACTGACATCTGGGTCGTGTTATTGTTGTTTGAGGTTTTTCATTTTTTGTTTTTCTTTCGCGCGTGTGGGAGACTGACAGGTTGTGTTTGCCGTTTACCTTTTTCTATGTTTTCTCATGTATCGCTCTTGTTTTTACTATCCTGCTCAAACACCTATAGCATCGACTTGGTAGGTTTAATCCCAGTGAGCATCGACTGAGCAGAGACATCCACGGATGTCTGTTTATTGGCCAGCATGCCGTGACTTGGTCCATTTTAGGTCAGGTATTATAACCATTTGGATCCTAATGGAAGAGTAGTCCTTGCGTATGACCACAGTTTGACCTCGTTTTCTGTACGTCCTTGAAATGGTGCATTAAACTTGGCCTCTGGCCTGAATAAATGAAACACTTGCATGCTCACTGGGATGATGCCACGTTACATGGTTTATTCACGTCCAATCAGGACTTCAGTCTTGTAAATCCTGCAAAAGCTTAAGTCTGAAGCTCTTGTGTACAGTGGGCCTTATCTTGCATTATAAAAATAACAAGCAGTGTGCATATTTCAGGGAAGGACTATGGTGACTCATGAGATGAACTTGAAAAGCCACAAAATCTCCTGGCAAACAGAACTGGAGACAGACTGAGAACAATAATGTGTGTTTGAGTGTGAGAACGTGTGTGAGTTTGTGTGAGCACTGAGGCTGATAATGTGGCAGTGACAGGTAAACAACCAAGTGCTCGGTTCAGTCATGGTTTCAAAGTTTGTTTCCTGTTTTTCTCTTCGCCAACTTGCGTCAGATCCCTCAGCAGTGCACCTTCATGTCGAGAGCTCATTAGGGTTGCTCTCTATTTCGCAGAAGAGCTGACCGGACTTTTCCCTTTCTTCACTTTTGTACACACAAGTACGTATGTTTGTACCGTACGTATGGTGTAGTCAGGTGGAAATGTAGCCCTGTTTGTACTATTTGAAACCGAGTCCTGATATTAAATACGAGCGTGTTCACCCGTCGCCAAGCCAAACGCTCCGTCTTTAAGAGTGGGTGGCTGTTTTAGTGTCACTACCGCTGGCTGAGTTCATGTGAGAAGCAAACTTTCTGTATTTATTACTTGTTTGTCTGGCTTCACAATTCAGATGTCTGTAGTTAATCTTATGGCGCAGCTTTTCCTAAACTGTTTTAAGGAGCCGGAAGTTTGGAAGCAATCTGAGCCATAGACGGTTCAGGAGTGCAGGTCTCTAGGCTTACAGAGCATGTAAATACCCTGTTTTCCTCCCCTCCTTGTTTCCGCAGAGGCTTGTGTGTGACGAGACAAGAGATTTGAGAGTGTAGCATTGTAACACAGACATGGATTTGGCATCGGAGAGCCGTTTTAGAGCTGACTTCAGTTTCTAGAAGTGAGGATTCTGGAACTGGAGCGGAGGGAAAGCTTTGGCGTGTTTTGAACGAAGCCTAGGAGCAGCCAGGTGAGGGGTTACTGTACATAGGGATTCGTGTATGATCATACACTTTGTGCTGGATCTGCCTAAAAGCAGAGCTGTAACTCTCAGTGGAGATGTCTTTCTATTTCTACGTGTAAATAAACTATTGTGTTGCGAACGAGTCTAGTTGAGATGCAGCAAGAGGTGAAGAGATGGATATGACTGTTTCAGGAGTGATGCTTTTTTCTGTAATTATTATGCTGATGGAGTGCACTTTAAGTCAACCTTATCATCCCAACAGATGAAATCCTTTACCCTCTTTACTAGTCAGGTGTTTTAAATACAATGGGATTCCCTCCTGTTATTTCCTGTCTCAGAGAGAGAGAGAGAGACTGAAAAAGAGAAAGACTTATTGCCCTTTTTATGCCCTCTCTGAGTTGTTGGATCAATACATTGTCATGCTGCCATGGTTTTTATTTTCTCCTCCACAGTAGCTTAACCAGAGCGCTTTAGTACTCGCCACGGTCTTATGGGGCTCTTTGCATAAACACTCCATTGCTCCTCTCAGAAACAGCTCGTGCCAGTCAGGGAAGAAGATTTCATGTCAGATTACGGCCCATTTTTCTTGCCTTTTTTTGAACAAATATAAATTATTGAAGACGGTTGTCACCTCTTGTATAAAATAATAATAATAATGTAGTACTTTTAACATCATAGATTAGACTTGACGTGTTGCAAATGTTGCAATTCTCAAAACGCAAAAAAAAGAGATGTCTGTTATTGAGAGAATAATGTACACAAATTGTTTCATATATTCCTAAGTGTAGTGTGTAAGTGGGTAGAATGAAGGATGTCTTATTAATGATAATGAAGAATAGGATGGGCTTAGAAACCCAGCAGTCACTATTCAAAGACTGGCCTGAGAACAGTGGTTTTAAAAACCTGGTTTTAAATGATTTGGCCTTGGTTTGTACTGGGATCCAGAAACTTGCCATTTGCCTCAAAGCTTTGTCTTTGAATAGCTTGAAAAGCAATTGGGTGTAACAGAGCAGGTATGTGATGAATTTTTAGCTAGTTCTTTACATAGGTGTTCCCCAAAACCGGGCAAAACCCGTCTGTTCTCACATACTGGTTGAATTGGCTGATTCTTATTTTGAAATAGCTGCTTTATATTTGATCAAGTGGGATCTGCCTCACATCAGGCCTTCAGTCCTGGCAGCTGATATCTTTACCGCCTTCCCTCTCCATTCTTTAGCATCGTTACCTTCCTGTCTCTTGTTGACTCGTCTGTTGTTTGCAGAAGATACTTTTATTTTAAATGTACGCAGCCATTTCACTCAAGTCCCACCCTCCCCAAAGTAATTCCTGTTCATAAGCTAAAATTTGAATACACACACACACACACACACACACTCATAGTCACCTAGTACCACAACGGATCTGCACTTTGGGACACCTGTAGACTTTAAACCTGAGCTTTGAACAAATTCACGGGTTGTGGCCAGTTTCATGAGCTGTGAGAAGTTCGCTAGTTCTGTCAAGGGTCTGCTGATAATGGTAGGAGTCATCGTAATCAAAAGGAAAGACAATCGTCACAAGCTAGTTTTCACCCCATATCCCCCATGTACGACGTTTAGAGAAGGTTCATTTTTCTAGTGTTAATTTGTGCTGGTGACAGTTCTATCGTCTGTTTTTATTATAACTGTTTATAATGGTTATCATTATATGGTTGCCATTATTGTTATCATCTTTGATGGTAATGCCGATGATAATTTAGAGATTTTTATTTTCTGCATTTTTTGTGTAGGTTAGGCCTCCTATTTTATTGAATTTGACTTTATTTTATTATATTTGAAATACTATATAAATATCTTTTTTTTTGTTCTGTTTTTTTGTTTTTGTTTTATTCAGAGGGGTGTTTCTAATATTGCACGATTTATTAGTTAAAGCAAAAGCGACAGTAGTGATATTAGTACTTATTGGTAACTGAGGGAAGTGATAAACAAGCTGATAGAATGACCAGTCAAATGCTGCAATTTTTAGTCAATTGTGCGACACTCTCTCTACACCTAGAAGAGTAGGGGTAGCCACACGTTTAATTTATTCAGATCAGACAGTGATGTCATGCATGGGCGTAAAACAAGCAACGAATGAGTCATATTATAATAACTAAACTGTAATTTCATTAAGACTATACACCATACACAACTAGAATAGTAATTGAAGAAAAGGTTTAATGAAAAATAGCTAATATATTGTGTTCTGCTAGTATGCTTTGAGTTTTGTTGTAAACAAAATATTTTCTGTTGTTTTTGGAGAATGATATACAATTTGTGTATATTTTCATAAACAAAGTATGCACTGATATGTTATTACAAATTATATACTGCTTTTACAAAAAAAGTGTTTGTTATTGTACCAAAGTATCCATTTGTCCTTTATGACCCCTTGCCCCTTTTGCGTATGTTTTACCGTATTTTATATATTAAATAGACAAGTTGACCTACGAAGGAGTGTGCCTCTGATTTTAAGTTCATTTTTGTTTTTCTGAAGTTTTTGCAAAATGCTACGCTATTACTACACCATCAGATTAGATAGCCTATTGCTTTAGCAATGGTATAATGACCATATATACCATATATAATTGTTTTTATTAGAATACAAACATAACTTACAGGACATTTGTAGGCAATATTTAAAAAAAAAAACTGAAATAAAATCAGTGCCAAGTATTTAACGTGATCTTTTACTCTTTTACTTCTCCAATCTGAAAAGCTGGATCATTAATGGGTTTTTGGAAGGGTGTAAGCCCAGAAACCACTTTTTCTAAAAGGCTGATAAAGCTCACAAAGATTGGAATTAAGTTCAGTGAATAAGAGTATTATGGGTACCTAATTTAAATGTAAACATTTAGGGTCCAGTCGTTAACCATGTGTTATATATGGCCATTATAATATTGCCAAAACAGCCGATCTAATGGTGACCTAAAACTTTTGCACATTAGTGTACATCAGATTGTATTCATTTGTGCTAAATGTGCATTACATATGCAGAATGATATGGATGCTGGTTATTTCCAGTAATGCAGCCAGACCCATTGTAAAGAGCATGCAATAAAATACAGGTAAGTACTGCATATCATAAATTTAAACAACATACATCCAAGGTCCAGTAATGTTATTATCCTTATTATAAGTGCCATAAATCTACTCGACTCCTGTTTTACCTTGCCAGATGCATGTCAAAGCGCAGATCATGGTGCAGTTTTAAAATACAAAGTGCAAAAATAAGTGTGAGACCATGAAGGTTCAGATGATTAACAAGGTTTCAGGAGTCTGGATGGAAAACAGCAGAGTAAACTGTGATTCAGATTGAATCAGCAAGTGGTGAGAGGAGAGCATAGCAGGCTATGTCAGCATCCAGCCAGGTCAGTTGGCGAAAAGAGCATCAGCAACCACTGTGTGAATCATGCCCGGAGCGTGGGACAGATACTCGCTGAGGATTGGGCAACTGTGTGCAGAAAGTACCTTCATACTTCGGTATTTAGTCAATACCTCTAACACTACAGTATCCCAAATATAGCTTTGCTATATATGAAGTCATATAATAGTATGCAATAAACCAAGCGTATCACTGAGTATGACTGAATTTTTTAAAAAAAGGGCGTCTGTTGGTCCAGGATTTCAATCCCACCTCTGCCAAGCTGCCACAGTTGGGTCCCTAAACAAGGCCCTTAACCCTCCATTGCTTAAATTGTAAGACTGTATCAGTTGTAAGTCGCTCTGGATAAGGGCGTCTGCTAAATACAGTAAATTTAATGTATACTCACCAGCCACTTCATTAGCATTACATATACCTTGCTATTATCGTGTTCCACATCCTTTTGCCTTTGTGACAAAGGTGCTGTAAACATTCCTCTGAGGTTTTGATCCATGTTGACATATGATAGCCTCACACAGGTATGGCAGATTTGTCAGCTGCACATTCATGAGCTGATCCACCTTTCCTCCCATTCTAAAGGTTTTCTGGATGCAGAGTTGCTGACTGAAGGCAGCTGAGGCAGTGAGCTCATTGTCACGTTCAAGAATGCAGTTTGAGATGACATGGCACTTAGAAGGTGGCTAATAAAGGGATGGTTATGCCACCAGCAACCTAAACCACTGATGATTAAGGCAGGGTGGATTTATGCTTTCGTATTGTTTACGTCATTCTTATTGTTTACACTACTGTCCAAATGTCGCAGCAGAAATTTGAGACTCTTCACACCAGGCAATGTTTTTCCATTGTTCTGTTTGTACAAGTTTGGTGAGCCTGTGTGAATCGTAGCCTCAGTTGCCTGTTCTGAGCTGACAGGAGTGACACCCATCTGTTGTAGTCCATCTGCTTCAATCTGCTTTATATGTCTTGTGTGTTCAGAGATGCAAACCTTGGTTGTAACAAGTGGTTATTTGGGTTGCTGTTGCTACGATTGTTGAGCTTGAACCTGTCCGACCGTTCTCCTCTGACCTCAGCAAGGCATTTGCACTCAGAGAACTTCCACTCACTGGGTATTTTCTCTTTCATAGACCATTTTCTGTAAAATGGCTAGAGATGACTGTGTGTAAAAATTACAGTACGTTACAGTTTCTGAAAGAACTCCAGACCAGCCCATCTAGCACTCCCAATCATGCCATGTTCAATGTCAGTAATAAAAGCAGCTGCCTTCCCCATGTTTGTTTAGCTTGGTCTTGACCATGTCTACATCTGGAAGGAATTGCTCCGTCATCCCACATGACCTCATTATAGCCATGTTCCAAAGTCATCCCAGTGGAGTAATGGGGCAAACTGCACACAAACTTTCAAGTTAGAATGAACTGTTACCATTGACAGCATTTAGATCAATATAACCATGTAGTGTTGTAGTGTAGCTGGTTATCAACTTTGTTCCCACTCTGTCTATTCATTTGTCCTGCCTCATAAGGAAGGCTTTTTAAATAGTATGTCTGGATTTTCGATATGCATTTTGGGTTTGAGATCGGGTTCTGAATTGTTTTACCATCGAAGCTGATTTATAATTCCTGCACTTGATGCAACCAGACCAGCTGTTTTTTTTTTTGTTTTTTTTTTTGCTTGTACTTATCACTTGTGTCCACTAGATGGAAGCATATGGTGCCTAGAACAACATTTCAGACGGTCACATTTTCATCATGTTAGTTACGGATGCATATGGCTTCGAGTTGCGAATTTATTAGTGAACTGTTTAAATACTTTTATTGCTCAGCTACAGAAATATAGTTTACATGATGAAGTGGCTGGCCCAGTATAGGTTAAGAACAGCTCATTGTGGTTTTAGGCGGGTGGGTGTTGGTTCAACACGGGTCTCAGCGGACAATGACCAAAGTGTCAGCTGAGCTGGTCAGTTTCAATGTCAGATGCAACTGCCGAGTTCATGTCGCTTCCAGCCGCCTAGTCACCACTCTCATCTGCTTATCCAAAAATAACAGCTCACCAACATTCTACGTGTACGGCTTACCCAGTCACTGCTGTAACTTATTTTTAGTTGCAACTTACTATGTGATATTTGCAATGTAATATAATGCAATATGATACTCAAACGTTTGATATTTGAGTTTGAGTTTTTACTGTATACTTATGTTACAATTGAATGCTGTATTTAGAAGACTAAAAACATAACTAAGTGCTGCATATCTCCTGTGAAATTCACCTCTTCCATTCTCCATTCAGTAGGGCATGGACTGACCTGATCCGGAACATACCCTGGAACTCACAGGACGCCGATGAGCATGTACGCAGCACAAGACACTAATTCATCACAGGGCTGGGTAGTGGTTGCTTTTCTAGTACCCTCTGTTTTAGAATAATACAGCCTAGTTTTTGATCCCTTACATCAGTGGTTCCCGAAGTGGTTGGTCCTGGTGTATAAACCACCAAATAGTCCACCAGCCAAAACATTCCAGCCACCAGTATGATGTAGGTAGCATCCTGTGAGCACTGATTAAAGGTTAGAGGATGACATTACACCTACATGATGGAGTAATAAGGAAACTGTCTCAAAGTGGACACCGAGTAAACAGTGATTTAAAATTTCAGCAGCACTGCTGTGTCTGATCCACTCATACCAGTTCAGCACTCACTTATACCTTCACGACATCAGTTTCACTGCAATCCACCACCCAAATTGTAGTGTAATGAATAATACTGTTGAGCCATATGGCTATCTGTAGTTGTGGTTCAGAAGCAGAAAGGAATGCTGGGTTATGTAGTCGGGTTGTACTTTTGTTTTCTAATTCAGTAAAGTAATACTTAGTTTCCCCTGCCCCTTACTTTAGTATATTATTGTGGACACAACACATATAGTATTACAAATAGTATTATTGTGGACACAACACAAATAGTAATTGATCTATGGAGGTCCTGACATAACAGAGTAAAGGGGACTAATGAAGTATACAGAGAAACAGATCTACTACAGTCTGTAATTGTATTACAAACCACTAAAGTCAATAATACATAAATAAAGAAAAGACAGGATATACATTTTATACATTTGCATAGCTCTGTATTTGAGATTTGCCACAGGTACTAAATCAGAGTTCTTGTCTTTGATTTGACTATTCTAATACACAGAGTTTCTGGCATTTAGTCCACTGCAGTTTCGGCTGTATACTTAGAGACTTTGTCTAACGGAAGGTGAAACTCTGCACTTGTCTCAGTTATCCTGCAGACTGAAACAGAAGTTTCTTGAATTGCTATGTTTTTGGCCCCTTACATCTTGACATTTAACAAGTATGACCAGATACTCAGTCCCTGCAAAGGATAAACATCCCCAAAATTCTTTGCAAACAAGGATAATGTTACATTTTGGTCTCATCAGACCAGACTATAAACTGTCAAATGACTTTTTTAAGAAAGCATTTTGCCATGCCACTCTTCCAAAAGTCAAGCTCAAGTCAAGTCGACCTGAATGTTCACAAGTTAGTCTGTTCATTATGAGAATGAACTGGCATCCCTCGTTGCATCCCTATGGTGGCCAAAACATGCTCCTCTGTGATAGCTGGGCCATGGAGCTCCACAATCACAAGAAATGTGGTGTTCCGTACATTTATTGTGGATTTAAATGTAGCAATAACACTGACTAATTGAATTTGTAAATAAACAACTTTTCCTGATTTTTAGGCCTGCAACACATTCCAAATAATTGGGACGGGGGCTATTATGCTAATAATGAGGTGGAAAAAATATAATAATGATGAGATTTCAAACAATTGATTGTAGTCATGACTTGGTACAAACGCTGGATCCACAAATGGCTGATTTTTTAGGACTTAAGATTAGCAGAGGATCTCAACAAATGCAGGAGAAAACTGTCTCTCATAGAAAGATTGGAAGGAATTTATGTATATTTCTCCACTTACAGTGCATAATATCTTTAAATAATCAAGAAATCGAAAGGTATTTCATGGATGTAAGCCTACACTGAAGACCTATGATCTCTGACCTATCAGAGCACACTGCATCATTTGGCAACAGCTGATAAAATTATATGCATAAAGAATTACTTTGTCAAACAGCAATGTGGAGTTGCATTCACAAATGCCACTGAAAACTTTACCATGCAAAAAAGAAGCCTCATGTTAACCATGTCTCTAAGCTCAGAGACAAATAGGATCGACCATGACACAGTGGAAACATGTATTATGGTCAGATAAATCGGTATTTCAGATCTTTATTTATGAAGAATCAGACACAGTGTGGAACGGCAAGATATGTAATTGTCTGGGCTGTGTCAGTAAAAATCTCATTTGGTGATGGCAGCATGAATGCATAAAAGTATTGTGAGATTTTAGAACATTAGAGCATGTGCTGCCTTAAAGACATCACCTTTTCCAGGGACAGCCATGCATTTTTCAGCAAGACAATGCAAATCCATATGCTGCACACATTAAAAAGGAATGACTGTGGAGTACGAGGATACGGGTACTGAACTAGCCTGCTTGCAGTCCTGAGATGTCCCCAGTAGAGAATGCTGGGAGAAATTTAATGGGACAAAATAGCACCTGAAACACTTGGTATCCTCAGTGCCAAAATTTCTTGTAAGTACAGTCTAATCGGGTTAATTGGACCACCGGTTAATGAGACCAGCCGCTTATTCAGACCAAATCCTAAAGTACTGAATCCTATTATATACGTGTAATGTTATTCATTTGGACCAAAATTCCGCTTAATCGGACCAAAGAATGTGAGAGCGAATAAGAAAAAGAAGCCACAATTCACCACTTGCAAAGCGGGTCAGCGAGATATGGGAGGATTTTTGGGATCTCCGGGAGAATTTATGCTTTTATCAAAGGTCAGGAAATCCGAAAAGTTGTGTTGA
>JAUZST010000102.1:189677-223473 GCA_034779995.1 Parotocinclus haroldoi | reverse complement strand
TATAAACCCATATTTCAGTATAACCAACTCCCATCAACGGACCAGCAATAACATGATCATAAAACTAATATCAGATTATAAATAATATACAGTACTTATGAAAGGTTTTGTATGAATTGTGAATCAGAATTGTTTTTCATATACAATATGGAAGTTTGTAAGCAAGTCATTATATGCTTGAGTGCAGATTAAAACTAGGCAATGTGATCCCAAATTATTATATCTATAAGGTGTACAAGGGTTTGCTGGTTGAAGTAAATGGTTCTTTGTTTGTTTGTGTAATATCCCAGCAGCATCACTGACTGTTTGTGACAGACGCCAGGTTAATATGACACACTCACACCTAAGGCAATTTAGAGTAACCAATAAACACATTTGAGTTATCAAGTGCATGTTACCAAGAGGATTTAGCTCCACACCTGTGACCTACCAGAAATGGTAACGTAGTACCACCATACCTGGAGTGCCACCGTAGAGATCATGCTGTTCCCGTGGTCCAGGCAACTGGAACAGTGGGAAAAGGCTGGCAGTGTGCCAGTCCAGGTCACTGTTTGGATTCAGCTCTAATTTTTCCTTGGTAGGAACATTTCGGGGGCTATAGGTGAAACGCAGGTGATAGCTAACCTGCAAGGGTGAGGAGATGAGAGAAAGACATTAGTAGAACACGAATGAAGACAGAGTAGCTGGGAAACTGTGACTGAAAACATTAATGCCAAACTACAAGGACTGATAATCTAATAAGGTTGTAATGAAGCATTGTGAGACAATGATAAATATCTGCAAAAATAAATATAATAAAAATTAATAATGTACAGAGCTATTGCACTGACGGAGCAGGGCAACTTATTGTAATTTCAATAGACCACAAATAGTCCCACAAATAAGACCTAAAGCATCACCAGTTTTCACACAAGGTCTACAAGGAGAGAAATAAAATAAATTGGACAAAATATTATATTTGGTCATTTATTTATTAAGAAAAATATTTCAATATTGCATATCTGTGATTACAAAATTGTGAACATTTTGCTTTTAGCATTATGTCTGACCTTATCAGTCCTAACAGTCACCTTGGAGGTATTCTAGCCCATTCCTCCTCAGAGGACCGCTTAAACTTTGGGATACTGGTGGAATATCACACATTAAACCTGGCCATAAAACACTTTAGTTTGTTTTCTTTACTCTCCTTATCCATTCTTTCGTACAATGGCTTGGGTGCTTTTTTGTTAGCTTGCTGAATAGCCAATGTGCACTCAGTCTGCAACCAGACATTTCACATTAGAATTCACTGGAATAATTCTAATTCATTGTTAGATCTGTAATGGCAAGCAAACCAGACCAAAACCCTGATGCTGCCACCAGCATGTTTCACAGATAGGACAAGAGTCTTATGCTGGAATTCAGCATTTGCTTATCCCCAGACTCAACACTTTTCAGAATGCTTCCTTACTTGTCCATGTAATGTCAAGAAAACTGCAAACAGGCAGCAAAATTCTATTTGAAGAGTAGTGACAATTTTCTTTCTTTCTAGGCTTCCTTTCCAAATATAACCAGCCTATATCACTAATTATAGTTAATACTAAGGCTTATTTTAATACTAAGATTATACAGTGGTTATTCTGTCTGAGAAAACAGATTGTCAAGCAAGTCATTTCACATGATCAACATGTTAAGAAATTCCAAAAACCCAAACTGTCTTTTATGTAGATTGGTTCGAAACCCTCTCATGCATTCTGTAATCACATATTGTAAGGACATACAACCCCAAGTCCAATGAAGTTGGGATGTTGTGTAAAACATAAATAAAAGCAGAATACAATAATTTGCAAATCTTTTTCAACTCATATTCAATTACAAAGACAAAATATTTAATATTCAAACTGATACACTTTATTGTTTTTTGCAAATATTCATTCATTTTGAATTTGATGCCTGCAACATGTTCCAAAAAAGTTGGGACAGGGGTAACAAAATGCTTAAGGGCAAAGCAGTGAACATTTGCAAAAAACAAAGTTTATCTATTTGAGCATTAAATGTCTAGGCTTTGTAGTGTATTCAACTGAATATGGGTTTAAAAAGGATTTGCAAATCTGCGAATTCTGTTTTTATTTAGCCTATGTTTTACACAACGTCCCAACTTCATTAGAGTTGGACTTGTAATAGTTTTATTGTGTTTGTTTATTTGTTTTATTTAACATTGCATCAGCAGCTAATCACAACAGGAATATGGTCACATTGATACTAGTGATACACACTGAGCCAACTTTACAGCAACCAATGAACCTAATGGGAAAGCCAATGCCTAGCCAGCAGCGCATAGCACAAAGCACAGGGTACCAAACTATCAGACAGTACATACACACACAAACATTCATACACCTAGGTTATGATTAGAAACAGCAATTAATGTAAAACACATCAATAAAAGCTGGGGGAAACTGGAGTACCCGGAGTAATTGTATTTGGAGCCTTTTTCTGGAGCCTTTGAGGTGATTATTTGTGCCACCATGCCTCCCTTGTAATTTTAGAAACAGTTACTGCAGACAGCAGGGCATTGGACAAAACTTTGGACTATACCTTTAGTGGAAGAGGCTCGTCATCATGTGTGAAGGAGTGCTCAAAGACCACAGCAGCTAGGATCTTGTCCGATTCGGGATCAGTCTTCACAAACTCCTCAAACTGATTTTCTGTCTCAAACCCACGCACTGAAAGTGAATCCCATAAATAGGAAATTACAATGTTGCCTTTATATAAAAGTATAATGTTCATATAATTATTAATAGAGATCTGGGCTTTCTTGAGTTACAGGTGTCTAAGGAGCCTTTAACATACGCTACGGGTTTTTCGATAAAGTTTAAGTATAGGACTTGGATGGTCATTTAATCATTTTTGTGTGTATTTATAGGTACATGTCCTGCTCTTATCAAAACTGAATTAAATGAGAATCAGGTTCTATTGGCCAAGTAAGCTTGCAAAAACAAGGAATTTGCATACCGGTACAGTAGCTCACATTTCATAGCAGGCAATATTACACAATAAAGAAAAGTACACACACTGTCCCACACACAATCACACCTGTAATCCTTGTAATGCCATGGTATACATTGTATATTAAAGTGTAGCATGAAGATAAATAGTAGACTACATTTAGGTAACTTAGATATTTTTAAAAAAACGGGTAAATAAGTGAAGTACAGGGGGAGTCCAGATGGTGTGTACATTTGTACATGTGTAGTGCTCAACTGTTCATAGGTGTGATTGCATAAGTGCTAAAGCTTCTCTGTAGCGTTGTAGTTTTAATCTTTTTTGACTGTAGTGCCATCCTGAAGGAAGGTGATGGCCAGAGTGTCGTGCATTTCTCTGATTTTCTCTGCATGCTTCCTAGTTCTGAAAGTGTGGGCAGTTTAATACAGATGCTCTTCACTGCAGACTGGCTGATTAGCTGCAGTGTACGAGCTGCCCCACCACCCACCCTAGATGTAGTGATGACAGACTCTATAGTGGTAGTGTAAAAATGCACCATTCATTCCAAAGACACTCTAAACTTCCTATGCTGATGCAGGAAGTATATCTCTCTTCATTCTTTTGGTAATGGAGCAGGACCACCTGATTGACCACCCTTCTGTAAGCAGACTCATATACCAACCTGGATGAGACCAATGGCAGTAGTGTCATCTGCAAACTTTTTGTGACTGAGGGGGCCAGGGAAGTCGTTGGTGTACAGTGACAAAAGTAATGGAGAGAATTCTGTGGAGCATTTGTGTTGATGATTGTGTTAAAGCCTGAGCTGAAGTCCAAGAACAGAATTCTAATGTTCTAAAGAGTACTCCAAGGCATAGTTAAACATTTTTTAAATCCTTATCCTAACTTGTCAGCCTTAACACAAATTCAAGTCCTTTTGAAAGCACCTTTCCAATCACTTACCATTACAACGGATAGCAGGTAGGGAACAAGTAGTAAGTCTATAAGGGTTACTCTACAGGGGATGATCACTTATCTAAACCAGCATGTTAAAGAAAATTAGAGGTTATTCTCACTTTTAGGTCAAGGTTTATAATATATAAATGCAGCTGAAAACAGTTAGATTACATTTAATTTCTATGTTAAATAAATGTTTTAGGGTTTGGTTTTGTGAAGAATATAATGACTTTGATAGGGTATGTGGAATCCTATAAAGAAGTTACAAATGTGGCCCGTCGTGTCATTTGATGTGGCCTCTGATTGACTGCAATCTAATGGCTTAATGCCGTCGATTCACGGCTAATGATGATCGGCATGAATTGTGGGAAATGGAGTTTATGGTCAATGCACGGTTTTAAACTTAATTATTAATTACTCAAAGACTAATTCTAAAGCGTGCATTGACCCTAAACTACATTACCCACAATGCATGCCGATTATGTTGCCCGTTGATTGACTGTTTTCTCTCTGTGTTATACCTCTATGATTCTGATTTACTTTTGCTTTCATACAATACTTCTTGCTACATTTTTTAAAAGAATTTTTTCTCTCAATAACTGCAATTGTTCAATCCAAGTGGCAGCAAAGCAGCCCAAACCATATTACTCATTTCCCTATTTCGCATTACAGATGAGGCACGGGTGGCACATAAACCCGTTTATCAGATTATTGACAACTGCCAACATAACTGTTTCTGCGATCACTGGTGGTAAAAGCACTCAACGTTTTAAGAAAGCAGTGGTTTCTTTCCCAGTTCATTTCCTTCACATTTCTGCTCGGGTTTCTTGAGAGCAAGTGCAGATGTCTTTAGCTGTCTGTGCTCTTTGCATAACCTTTCTCAGGAAAATATGTTGTATTCGTTTTGTTGATAGTTTGTCTTTACTGGGATTGGTGACTGTCACAAAACAATTTGCCTTCAATCTTTTTTTTTAACATACATGTCTGGTTCGATTCTGTTTATTTTCTGTCCAAGATTTATAAATAACAGAACATTTTTGTTCAATTTTCTTTTTAATAGAAACTTTTGCCATTAAAAAAGATAGCAGGAGATTCTGGGTTGTGTCTGGCTCTCAGCAGAGTTAGCTTTAGCTTGGTAATATTCCACATATTCAGTGAGGTGATGATGTTTATAAATCGGTGTTTGAGTTCTTTCTATGCTTACTTTTCTCATCCATACTGCAAACAGCGCTCACTGGGAAGAACTAGAACACTGAAAACATGGCTGTAACCCAAATAACACTGTCACTGCTTCCTCACTAGTATTGTACAGGAAGAGACTCAAGTGCACTTTGGAGCGCAACTAAAATCTATCACGTCCTTCTCATCAATGTGTGTCACCACCGCTCTGCCTAATAAACACATCGTTTAAAGCTGGAACTGTGTTTAACACAGACTTTAATTGCAAATTAATTGTCAAGGCAAAAAAGCAGAATTCACAATTTACTTGGAACAAATCGTGCATTATGCGCGCACACACACACACACACACACACACACACACACACACACACACACACACACCATTTCAGTTTACTTAGTTAAAATACATGACTATACTGTTACTATTATCTATGCTGTCCACTATGAAAAGAATGCAACTCATAGCCAACAGCTAAACATAAGAGGACAAGCTGGTTGTGCTGCCTAATCCTCTTTAGAAACATTATGGCTTGTTCTGTTTGTTTTGACCGTGTTCCAGTTACCAGCATTGCCCAAGCTATGGCCCTTGATTCCTGTTTGATAAGGATCAACAAGTAACTCTTTCTTATTTGGATTTAAACAGCTATGACACATGCTCAGTTCTAGACACTGAACTGAATGTTTGATAAGAGGCACTATAGATACAGTGAAAGCTTCAACAATTGGCAGCAACCTGCCAACACCCTTAGATGACAAACTGTCTCTGTGCAGAGCCTACATTCAGTCTTTTAGCCCAGTCCACCATTACAGGTTCAGCATGGCTCACTTTGTTTAAACAACACTGAACTGCAGTACCAGGAAAACTGGAGTCACTTGCTCGTCCTTCCTCTTTCAGTACTAAGATTCTATCAGTCAGCACTTTTTCAGTCTCGTGAGTTACTGCAAGTCAAATCCAGTAACAGCAAACTTTAAAAAGCTTTTGTTTTGGTTAGTACGTTTACAGACTGTCCATGCAGAGCAGTAATCAGTAATCACACAGAGCAGAGAAGCCCATATTTTATGACTCACCATCCAGGATCAATTATCTTCAGACTTTATGGCTTTTTAAAGGAAGCAGAAACAGTTATCAACCTGAACGATTACAGATCGAACTTGTATTGGATTGAATCGGATTAACCGTACAGTCGCGGCCGGCTCTCGGTGATGGATCATCTCTACACATTTCTGTCTTTCATCGATGTGATGCAGAAAGTATTTCAGCAGGATAGTGGAGTAGTTTGCCATTGCTTTCTCCACCCCTCCCTATTTATCCGAGCTTGGGACCGGTGTGCAGCTGTTTCCAGTTACACGGCTGGGGTGTTTTGCATACACAAGTCAATGGCAATTTAGATACACGAGTTAACCTAACACACGTCTTTGGAACTGTGGGAGGAAACCGGAGTACCCAGAGTAAACTCACACAGACACAGGGAGGATATGCAGACTCCACACAGAAAGGACCCAAGCCGCTCCACCCTGGGATTGAACCCAGGACCTTCTTGCTGTGCAGTGGCGGTGCTACCCCACCGAACCACCATGCTGCCCAATACAGAGCCTACTGAACAGCAATTATCTTCTAGTTTCATCATATCTACCTGTGCTTAGACAATATATCAGAAAATAACTAATGCATCCCTAGGAAATTAGAAACTGACAGACACACTAAATGAAGTATTTCCTATTACTGGTGGATGTTTTATTAAAGTTGAGAAAGTGACAGATAATTGTACCCAAAGTGAAGTGACTAAAGCAAGTCTGGATTATTAAATCAAAATACCAGTATTCATCAAATAGTTTCTCATATTGGGCCCAGGCTGGGTAGTACCTCATGTTCTAAATAGGAAGGAAATAAGTTATGTGAACTGGATCCAACCAATTAGAACTTGGATTTACTAGGATTTCATCAACAATTCCATTTAACAGTGAAGTGTGTGGATTTAGACTTTCAAGTGAGCAAGTCTCCACTTACATCTGCCAAAATTGTTGATTATTGACCTTGAAATGAGACGGCTATCTTCAGAGTCAGGCAACCTTCTTTGTTCATACTGTGTCTGTCATTCCCTGTCAGTCCAGCCTTGCCAAAAAAGGGACAGACGTTGAGAGATTTGGAAGAACTGCTTGACGTGTCCAGTTTTTAAGAAAATAAAGAGGGGTGCTGCTACAGAAGAAACGTTTACAATAAGCCTAGACTGAATACAAAGTTATGCCCTATAGAATTACTTTGCTATACTGACACTTTGTGGGATTTTTAAATCTGGCATGTTAAAAGAATGGCTCAATATATTCCATTTCAAACCTTGACTGAGAATGATTTTGTGTTGTTATTACTTTGTTTGTCTATTAATATTTAAAAAAATATGAATTCATAAGTAAATCATTCAAGTAAATGTTTACACCTCTAAACCTTTACATCTATAAGGGATGAGAAATGATGGTACTGACAGAGCTCTACAATCATATCGTAAATAGAAATAGTAATAGAGAAAAAGCCACATGAAATCTAATTGAGAGTCTGGCTTTCTGCCTGCCAAATAATATTTCACACAGAAGCATGATGAATGCTTTCTTTTCCACAGATGAGTGTACCAGACAAGGCTATATTCTAAGTTTGCCTTACACTGGCTAGAATTAAATACGTCTCCTCAAAACTCAGCAGTTCAACATGCAGTTCAAAAAGTAACCCAAGACCAGTTTCAAAGGCATTTAAAAAAACTCAGTGTGCAGCCATTTGTCCTTCAGTCTTACATACTGTCAGTGCACATGCAGCACATGCAATGCATTTGCTTAAAATTACAGAAGGTTCACAAAAATCCACAAATATTTCCATGCCTGGTCATTAGTGGTTACTGCCACTAACTGAAAAAAAGTGTACACTGCAGTTAAACAAGCAATTTCTTACACTTATACAAGAGCAAATGTGACACTATAGCTAGGAAAATGTGGATATAGACAGTACAGAAAGACTATAGCAACTCCTGTGAAAAGTTCCAGGAATATACATGCAGTACATATACATGTACACGCCAAAACTGAATTATGCACATCAAATAACAAATCATGCTGATTATCTCATTACAACAGCATATTTTAAGCTCAAGATTCATTGGGAGAAATGTTTTGGAGTAGTGACCTGAGCAAGTTCACAAGAATCAAATTGATACACTCAGACAGGTCAGAGAGGTCAGAGCATCTCCTGAAGAACAAGACTTACAAAGTGCTCCCAGTCATCTGTGGTCCAAGGAGGGACAAACCACATACAGGTGACAGGGTGCTGCCAGCCAAGTCTCACTGAAGTGCAAAAGCAACTAACCCCTATCCCATGTAGAAGAGCTACTGTGGGAAACATTTAACACTAGTTACAGAATGAATGTTTCACAGCCACCTTCTGTGTCGAGGGCTGACTAGTCATAGAACATGCTACCCATCATGTCCACTGTCAAAAGTGACTACAAAGTCACAAGGATACAGTGCTTTTACGCTGTTTACCTGTAGAAGTGATGGCACAAGAATGCACTATTTTAGAAGACAAGCCAGCAAAGGTGTATGATGCTCTGGGTAATGTTCTATTGGGAAATCCTGGGTTTGGCCATTCATGTGGACATTCATTTGGTGCAAAACACCGAATAAGGTGTTTTAACGTTTTGGCAAAATGGTATACATTTAAGATTTTCTTTCATTAAATATGCCCAAGTTGCCTACACACCAGACAGACATGAGGAGAAAGCCAAAGTTTAATCATCTGTGCCCACTATTATTTTTGCAGTATTTTATTTACATATTCAAAAACTAAAAATGAGACTCTCCACAAGACACAAAGCTGCAAGAGGACAAAAAACCTTAGTGACAAAGTGTGGGAAAGTTTGGTCTGCATGTTGCTATAATCCTACTTCATTTCCCCATTCCTGCTAAACTAAAAGAGAACTGATTAACTTAAGTAAACAGAGACGGTTCGACAGACACTTTTATACAGTCTGAAAACAAGCTGTAAGGGTTCAAGGTTACACTGCAACCTCTCGTATTTTTCTCACATTTTTCATAGTTCATGACCACATGGGAAAATAAATGTCCAAAGCCATGTCCTACCATAGAAAACAATAGGCATGTTAATATACAAATTTGCTTTAATCCAACTATGTTATGTATGTTAGCAAATATTTTCAATGATGGTTCAGAGTTCTTTTTAAATCAGAATGTACTGGAAATGCTTTATTAAATAACAGCAAAAAGCCTATTTCATACACCACGTAATTCTGCTTACAAAATAGACTAGCATTCAAAATCTTTAAAAAATATTTTTTAACTTTCAAACTCAAATATCTTTCCACTGTGAATTGTTTATTTATTTATTTATAATAATATCTATATTATTTATTTATAATTTGAAGATATTCAAGAGAAATTTTTACTGAACTATATGCTGAAGTTAATCTCACAACAGCTGACATAGGGACCTATTCTAATCATTCATTTACCATCTGATAATTGTGCTATCTAACCCATTTGAGACTCTTCATATAATAAACCATTTCCAAATGGCATTTCCATTAAAATCCTGTATGGCTTATTAAGTGAGAGAGAGAGAAAGAGAGAGAGGGAGAGAAAGAGAGAGAGAGAGAAGCAGTTTACCTGTACTGCAGTCAGCTGGGCTCTCGGATCAAAGATTCGCAGATTTTTATCCTAGGACAAAATAGAGAAAAACAATCAATGCTGAAATCATTTTATTCATCTTCTTATAGCATCTTATGTCTGTACATATTATTAGCATTAAAAATGTGGGCTCAATGTGAGCTCAATGCCAGTCAGTATTGGCTATGAGTGAACTTGACAAAAAAACAAGGAAGGCCTAAGAAACTATTTGAATGGCCATGGTATAAACACAGAGAAGATGAAAAATAGTTTAAATGGAGAAGAACACACTTCTATTTTTGACAGCAGCATGGCTTTTTACAGCCGAGTAAACATGATGAGAGTTGTGTTTTGTAGAGCTATTATGGCTAGGAGTAAATGGAGTTTGACTCCAGCCTAAAAGAAAGCGTGATGAAAAGGAAGGGCTTTCTGAAACAAGACAGCCCACCCAACTGCACAGCCTAAGGAAGAAAAGAGCTCAGCCTCTGAAAGTACAACATAAGCTTGGGAATGTGGTGCCCAATAAACAACTGTAAATCGAACCCAAAGAATTCTACAAAGCAAATTTTTACAGATTTCATAAGCATTGCCTGCCTAACTAGTTGCAACTCCAGCAATGCAAAAAAGAAAAGAAAGAAAATACTATTTAAAAAAAAAAGTATAGGTTATATATTAAAAATAGGTTAACAGATTATGTTAAATTGGGCCAGCCTGAATGTATATATATGACTAGTCTTGATGTAATGTTGTGTCGCTTAAATGGCCACTGATGCTGATAGTGACATTAAACAAATAAACACTACGATCTACGAATTAAAACTACATAGATGTTCATAATGCTGAAAGATGATACAGCTGGGTCACATGTGTCAATTCAATGCAACAGTCTGTTTAAAGTGACTCATTTGCACCTTCTTCTAACTGGCCTTGCTCCAACACTGTCCAAATCTTTCATACAGACATAACTAGAACTACACTGTTAATACTAACACTGAACACTAAAATAACACATCCTAGATTTAAATGAATTAAATATTCCAGTTGAAAATTTGTATTCATTACATAGTAGAATGCATTTAAAACAAAATACTATATGTAAATCAAAAGTATTATCCCATGGAGGTCTGGATTTGGAATCATACTCAAGATCAAAGTGGAAAATCAAATTACAGGCTGATCCAACTTCAGCAGAAATTCCTCAAGACAAGTTAGCATGAGGCTTATTAGTGTGTGTGGCCTCCACGTGCCTGTATGACCTCCCTACAGCACCTGGGCATTCTCCTGATGAGGCGGCGTATGTTCTCCTGAGGGATCTCCTCCCAGACCTGGATTAAAGCATCAGTCAAGTCCTGGACAGACTGTGGTGCAACATGGCGTTGGTGGATGGAACGAGACATGATGTCCCAGATGTGTTAGGGTTCCTACCTTTTCCCCGGAAAGCTGCCTCACTGATTGCGTTTACAGAGCGATCCGTGAGGCGGCTTATATTTATCGTTAAATTTATGACCTGATGGCGAACACCTGTTTCTCTCCCTTTTTAAGAGAGAGTTTTAGCGTTGTTCGCTGCCAGGTCATTGAAGTCGCCCGACCACTGGTGCGCAAACGCCTCGATACGCTCCTTGTTAGTTCCATCTTTATGTACAGTTGGTAACATCCGGGGGCGTTTAGGGCTAAAGGATTCGAGGGAAACCTCGGAGGTATTTAGCCTTTTTAGGGAAAGATCTAGGTTTCCCCGTTCCGTTCCAGCCCAGCTCTCATCGAGCCTCACTTCAGTCGGCTGCGCGCCTCCGTTAGAAATGCGCCCTGGCTCCTCTTCATCATGCGCTACTGCATGCTCGAGTTCAAGCTCGCCCTCTGGCGCTCTGCAAACGCCTCTGCGCCTCTTGATTTGGGGAGCGTCCCAAATCGGCACCCTTTCTCACGCTACAAGTGCGTGCGAGCTCCGGCTCGCCTTTTACACGTTCCAGAGAATGCATCAGAAGGAACCCAGGGAACACTGCACTGGCATATGGTCTCACAATAGGTCTGAGAATCTCATCCCGGTACCTAAAGGCAGTCAGGGTGCCTCTGGCGAGCACATGGAGGGCTGTGCGGCTCTTCAAAGAACTGAGCCACTGCCAAACCAGTGATGCTGGAGGATGTAGCAGGCAACAGAACGTTCTCCACGGTGTCTCCAGATTCTGTCACATCTGTCACATGTGCTCAATGTGAACCTGCTTTCATCCGTGTAGAGCACAGGGCGCCAGTGGCGAATCTGCCAATCTTGGTGTTCTCTGGCAAATGCCAATCACTCTGCACAGTGTTGGGCTGTAAGCACAAGTCCCACTTGTGGACATCGAGCTCTCATACCACCCTCATGGAGTCTGTTTCTGACAGTTTGAACAGAAACATGGACATAAGTGGCCTGCTGGAGGGCATTTTACAGGGTTCAGGCACTATTCCTCCTGTTCTTCCTTGCACAAAGGAGAAGATAATGGTCCTGATTCTGGGTTGTTGCCCTCCTATGGTCCCCTTTATGTCTCCTGGTGTACTGGCCTGTCTCCTGCAATTTCCTCCATGATCTGGTCACGGTGTTGACAGACACAGCAAACCTTCTTGCCACAGCTCACATTAATGTGCCATCCTGGATGAGCTGCACTACCTGAGCAACTTCTGTTTGTTATAGACACTGCCTCATGGTACCTCTATGGGTGAGAGCACTGACAAAATGCAAAAGTGACCAAAAAAATCAGCCAGAAAGGATGAGAACAGAGAAATGGTCTGTGGCCACCACCTGCTAACTGCCTCTCACTTTTACCTGTTGTCTGTTCCCTTTGCACAACAGCGGGGGAATTGATTTTACAGAACTATGACTGACTTGGACACTTGGACACTGTGTGGTGTTCCCTTAATTTTTTTATTGTACATCTGTATGTATGTATGCAGAGCTCACACAATTAATTATAAAAAAAAGCAAAAAATGTATTTAGCCATACACTGATTTGAACTCTATTCTTTCAACAGTATTCAGATCTCTTACATGTACAAATCCACTGCATGAACACAAGTCTGTGTAATAAAAATGGCCATCTCACTGCCTCCAAATGAGACCAGTTACATGGCCATATCTATTTGCTCTATGCTCACTGCACTTACTGAAAAGGGGCAAATCTGCTTTGAATCAAACACACGTAAATAAATTAATAATAATAAATAAATAAATTGAAGGGTCCATTTACTTCAATAACAGCTAGAGACAGGCGCTGATCCATTAGATCCCGATCAAAATTCATACAGAGAAAAGTTCAAATGTGTAATTCCAGTTATTTCATCCAAGTTACCCAACTTTTAGTTTTAACAATGATTTCTCATATGACCTACTTCTGACCTGCAGTCACCTTACAGTTTAACTGACAAAGTACAAACAAAACAAAATAACACTATATAGACAAAATTCTGGTTTGTCGAAACCAAAAATGATTCCTGAAACCTGGTTATTAATCCAAACAAAGTGTCATACTGAGGGTCACTGGGGTATCAGTGCAACCCATTCTATTGCCACTGGTTGTATATGGAGAATCCTGAAATGTATGCCTTATCTTACGAGTGTTGTTGACAAAGTCACCACAAACATTTGTTTATGCAGTGTATATGAGACAATCACATGTGATAATAATCTGGTGCGTTTTTCAAATGAAGATTTCCATAGAGAGAATATGAAAGGTTGGACTAAATATAGAAGAACTCCTGTTATACATACAGTGGGGGAAATAAGTCTTTGCTACACTGCCGATTTACTACATTCTACAAAGAATGGAGAGGTCTGTAATTTTATCGTAGGTACAATTCAACTGAAGGAGACAGAGTCAAAAGGAAATCCAGAAAATCACATTTGCATTTTTGCGTTAGTAGCACAAGTAGCATCATGGATTCAATGACGCAAGGTCCCCTTCTCATGGTTTGGGCCCGTTTGAAGTTCACCAATGGTCTGGATGATCCAGAGGAGGCATGGGAGAAGGTCACAAGGTCACATGAAATCAAAATGGAGGAAGAAGACAACCCTGGGAACACCGTCCCAACCATGAAGCATGGGGGTGGAAATATCATACTTTGGGGGTCGCTTTTCTGCAGAGAGGACAGGATTGCTGCACCTTATCGAAGGAGGATAGATGGGGTCATGTATCACAAGATTGTGGTCAACATCCTCTTTTCCTCAGTCAAAGCATTGAAGATGGGTCATGGCTGGGTCTTCCAACATGAAAACAATCCGAAACACACAGCCAGAGCAACTAACGAGTGGCCTAGCTGATCTTCAGACCTGAACCTAAGTGAAAATCTTTGCCCAGTGACAGCCCAGAAACCTGAAAGATCCCAGGGTCAAAATCCCTGCTGCAGCATGTCAAGAAATACAACAAACATCTGACCTCTATAAAGGGAAACCTTTTTCTGTACCAAATATTAAGTTCTGTTTTTCTATCAGTAGAATACCTACTGATACAACTTACAGACCTCTCCATTCTTTGTGGTTTTAAAACTTGCAAAATTGGCAATGTATCAAATAATTTTCTCCACTATATAATCTTAAAAAGCAAACAACACTCAGCAGGATATCTGTACTCTCTGTGGTATATTTACAGGTTTGCATAATAAATGACACTGTGTTAATGTAATCTTAGAACTTGTACACAGGTCACTGTTCAGAATAGAAGGTAATAAACACATTTCACAGTTTGTTTAAAACTTGCAACTAGTCCAGCTCTGGCTGCATATAATACTTTAATACTTTTTAGTTTTAAAAGAAGGAATTATACATTTTAAATTTACCTTTATATGTGCATTTTGCTTGAAAGGAAAATAAAATGTCTGTCTGTCAGGTGCAATTAATCAAATTTACAAAAGTTTTTCCCTCCAATTAAAGGTTATTAGAGGTAATACTGGATATATAGATTTATGTAGAATACTAGGACTGCATTTCTAATAAAAAGATTATCTCAAATGCTAAACAGTATAGTTTGGTGGTATCTACCCAGACCCTGACAGCTTATTGCCTTCTGGCTAGTCATGCTGTCCTCTTCATATGGAAACTTGCTTTCCCTCCAACCCTTAGATATTATTAAACAAATTGTACAACACACTGGGCTTAAAAGACTACAAAGTTCTATAGCAGGATCACTCAAGCCCATCTGTAGAATGTTTCCCTCTTCTTAATTTCATTTTTAGCTTCAGAGTTGTTTCTGCACAATGCAAAATCTGAAGGGAAAGAGCCAATGAGTTGAGAGAGAGAGAGAGAGAGAGAGGGAGAGGGAGAGAGAGAGAGAGCGAGAGAGAGAGAGAGAGAGAGAGAGAGAGAGAGGGAGAGAGACAGAGAGAGAGAGAGAGAGAGAGAGCACTTTCTTTTCTTTCTTTTCTGTACTGTCTCTTTCCCTTTGCTGTGAGGTGGGGGTATGGGTATGATTGTATCAGCATTTTTGTTTTTATATTCCAGGGGGGAAAAAGCATGATCACTAACCAATACTAAGTTCTCAAAAGAAAACTTGTTTCATGCACTACCAGTAACACCAGCCTGAAAACAAACGTAAATGTTATTGCTTCCTTATGGGTTTCCAATAATTTCTTTTAAAAGGTGAAGTAATCAATGTAAAACCCTGTATACACAGTTCACACTAAATAGGTCATAATTCAGTTGTAATTCAGTGACCAGTTAAAAATGAGCTGCATTATCACTCAGATTTTACATCAAACACTGCCAGGAACTCTTAAATTCCTATATTTCTGAATTAAGTTTCGTATTCTCTGTACAACTTCAGGTATTAACATTAAGGTTCTTTCTGAAGTTCTAGCCTATACAAATATAATTTCCCAGAAACTCTCTTACTCTGTGTAGAACTGAAGTGAGTCATTACCTCTCCTTTTTAACGACAACCCACTGACTTCTTGCTCTTTAATAAATGTAAGACTCAAAACCGTTGCCATCAGTTTAAAATGAGAGATGCTTTGGTGAGCTCTACTGGCACCAAGGCGCAATAGCACTTTGGATTCTGAAAGTCTTTTTTTGCACACTGAGCAACAACAAAAAAAAAAAAAAACGTTGGGATGGGCCAATTTATGGTTAGTAATGTGGCAAAACTTGGTTAAATTTGTGATGTAATTTCAAACAAGTGACTTTAATAACAAGTGATTATAATCATGATTTGGTACAAAAGCAGTGTCAACAAAAGGTTATGAGGTCCAAAGACAAGCAGAGGATCTCCAGTGGTCAACAGATGTGTGAGAAAATTATTAAAATGTTTAACAACATGTTCTACAAAAAAAGAATGAAAGGAATTTGCACATTTCAGTCCTAATCTTTTCTTATTTTAATCATTTGTCTTGTTGACGAATGCATGGACGTCCCTAGAAAAGGGAAGGAATTATTGTTGCTCTAAAATATCAGTGTACTTTGCTGGATTAATGCTGCCTCATAGAACCAAAAAATAACTTTGCCAAGGTCACTGACCCAGCCCCATAGCATGATTAATTAATTAATACCATTTAGTTACAATCTATATAGTTAAACAAATCTGTAGTACTAGTTAACGAACAGAAATATTAGCAAACAAAATATTTAAATAACTGCAAAAATAAATATCTGCATTACTTAGTCCTATAGATTCCCATGTTTATCATTGGATGACAGACTTTTAAATAACCTGTTGCCATGGAGATAGCATCTAATGGTAGTTCTGAAGATTCGTTGAGCATCAAGCTTCACTACTATTTGTTTGTAAATAATCTTTAAGAGTAGTCATTTGAGCTTTTGCCTCTCTTTCCACTGTGTGTGGGGACACATCAACTCTTAGCAGTTATGACCTGTTAAGGTCAGAGCAAAGATGCAGGCCTAAAGCAAGGAGTTCTTGTTTGGTCAAGCTGAAACGAGCTTTAACACATTTGTCATTACCATTCTAAATGTAGCTATTCTCCAAGTCTGTTCCCATGTCCCTTCCTAGGCCCAGTCCGTATTCGTTCAATTTAACACCACGTCCCAACTTTATAAAATCACACTCACCCTGCAGGAAGAGATCATTAGAGAGCCATCCTCTTTCCAAGCCAGACTCTGTAGCTGATCTGTGTGCTGTTCCAGAACTGTCTCACACACAAACATACACAGAGTTGGAGCATGAAGGTCTTAGCAATGGAAAGAAACATTAAGTAGACCAACGTGAGCGTGACATTATATTTAATGTACTAATAATGAATTCAGACAGGTTTATATTGCCATGATGTTTTTAAGAGCAACTAAAATTGATTTAGTATTAATTGATTTAGATTTCTTTGTATTAAATGAATTAATAAAATTAATAAAATTGCAAATAAAGAAAACAAGAAATGAGACAAAAACAAAACAGAAAACATTTGGCAACCTTGTATTCTGTTCATCAAGACACAAAGCAAAACATTTTACAGAATACTATCATAAATTTATCAGAGATCTTTGTAAATTAGGAAATAAACATCTTTTCACAGACCCTATTGAAGCTGTAGTTTTAAATTGAGCTTTCTACATAGAGGGACATTACTATAAAATTTGTACTAATCATATTTATGCTACAGAAGAAGCATGCATTTTATAGCATCTATTTTATATATTGTACTAAAGGTTGATCTGGCAACCCTTGATTTGTTTGCTCTGACCCAGCACAGCATGCACAGCTCGCAGCAGGTTGTAGCTCTTAGCTTTTTTATAGCTATTATTATTCTCAATCAGATTTTTTTCCACAACTTTTTATTGTGACTTTCTGCTGACTTTCCATCTGCGCTTCAATAATATAAGCTTTGGATTTGACCACTGTCTGCAGCGTACGAGGACCAACAGTCTTTCCCACACCTTAAATTGCAGCCCACAATCACCACCCAATGCTGTTCAGTTCAGTCATGGCCAAAAGTTTTGAGACTGGCAAAAATTATAGTTCAACAAAGTTTGTTGTCTCTTTTTGTGCAGCAGCAGCCACAGCCCCCCAGACACTGTTTAGAGAGAGGTGAACTGTTTTCCTTCACTGTAAATCTCCCGATTAAGAATTGTCCACAAGTTCTCAATTGGGTTCAGGTCAGGTGAGAAAGGGGGCCACGTCATACATTTTTTCATCTTTAATGCCTTTATTGGCCATGCAGAGGTGTACTTGGATGCATGTGATGGAGCATTGTCCTGCACAAAAATCATTGAAAGATGCAGACTTCTTTCTGTACCACTGCTTAAAGAAAGTGTCTTCTAAAAACTGGCAGTAGGCTTGGGAGTTGATTTTGAGCTCATCTCCAACCCAAAAAGGACCGACCAGCTCATCTTTAATAATACCAGCCCATACCAGTACCCCACCTTCACCTAGTTGCCGTCTGACTCGAAGTGGAGCTCTATGCCCATTACTGATCCATCCTTCTGGTCCATCGAGAGTCACTCTCATTTCATCAGTCCATAAAACCTTGGAAAAATCTGTCTTCAGATATTTCTTGGACCAGTCTAGACGCTACAGCTTATGTGTCTTGTTCAGTGGTGGTCGGGTTTTGGCCTTTCTTACCTTGGCCATGTGTCTGAGCACTGAACATCTTGTACTTCTTGATACTCTAGGAAGATTGCAGTTCTGGAATATGACAGAACTGGAAGATAATGGATTCCTGGTAGCTTCACGCTTGATTCTTCTCAAATCCTTGGCAGTTAATTTACGTCTTTTTTTCTCAACACGATTCTTGCGACCCTGTTGGCTATTTGCAACAAAACGTTTGATGTTTCTGTGATCACACTCCAATATTTTAGCAATTTCAAGAGTGCTGCATCCCTCTAAGAGACTTTTGGTAATTTTTGAGTTTTCAGAGTCAGTAAAAGCTCTTTTTTGGCCCATTTTGCCTAAAGAAATAAGATGCCAAATAACTGTGCATACTTTGAAATGGGGTATTGATCTCCTTAGGGCACACCCTCCTTTATTACACAGACACACATTACCTGCTGTGCTTAAATCCATTAAGCATTCAAGTTTATCCAACTTACAGAATATGCCTAAAGCTGATAATACGGTCAAAATACTCACTTGCCTAACAATTGTGCACACCGTGTATATGCCATTATTCATCATCATATCCATTGTGTAACGTCTATATGTCAGCGTCGTTACAACAGCATTTTCATTAGCTATAGATTATACAGTATTATATTAAAATAATTAATCAACTTTTTATGAAATAACAACAAAAAAAGTGTTACGCTACCGAAGAGAGGACCAAAGGATGCGTGGATAGGGGATCGAACGGCGTAGAATAAAGAGAGACAACTGAAAAGGCAGAAAGGCAGAAAGGACTTTCCAAAATACACAACTAAAAAGGGAAAAAGTGCAGCTGGTCTGTGTCCCAACCGGGGATCATGGCTGCATCTGGCAAGCAAATGATTCGGGTACAATAGACACCGACTCATCGGGGGAAAAGCAGAGCTCGAGTGCATGGAAAGCACGAGAAGATGCTGCTTCAGGGCGCGTCCATAATCGGGTAACATGAAGTAAGAGGGGCAAGCGTGAGGTCGAGAGCGCGAGTGAGTGAGAAGAAGCCGTGTCGGAGCACGTCCCAAACAGAGGCGCGTAGCCAAGTGGAGTGTACTTCGAAGGTAAACCGACATGAGGCTAAGCCTCGGAAAACCCTCAATCTGTTCCCAAGTGGGTGATAGCACAAACATTCCATGAAGACGTTTCAACGAACAGTGCTGAGGCTCGTACTTAAATAACGAACGGCCCAGGTGTTCATCATTACGTCATCAGACCGATAGGGACATAATGGGCTTCATTGATCGCTCTGTAACGGCAATGGCAGTAACAACTGGCAACAACTGGCAGCTCAGGAATGCAAGGTAGGCCTCCTGACAGTACCACCCCTCCCAGGGACCGCTCCTGAAGGACCAAGGCCCATGACCCGGTTGTCCTGGAATTCCCGTATCAGGGTGGGATCCAGAATGTGGCGGGCGGGAACCAATGAGGGTTCCTCTGGGCCATAGCCCTCCCAGTCCGCCAGGTATTGGGTGCTTACCTGAACCCGTCTACTGTCCAGCAGGCAGCAGACTGTGTATGCTGGAGCACCCTGGATGATCCGTGGGCCCAGGGGTGGTGTGGAATTACCAAAGGTGAAGGGTTGCAGCCGCAAAACCAGGGTGGACCTTCAGGCCGGCTAGAAGGTCCATCCTATATGTCAGGTTTACGCGCATGACCACCTTAAATGGGCCCACAAATCTGGGTGCCAGCTTTTGCTGGGTGCCTCTGACGGGGAGGTCCCTGGTGGATAGGATGGCCTGGGCGGAAGATGCCTGTCGCTTGGCTGCCCTCTGGGAGGCCTTGAGGAGCTGAATGGTCCTCTGCCAGGCCGTGCGACAACAGCGCGCGTGTTGGGACACCGAGGGAACCTCATTGTCTGGTTCCTGCTTATGGAATAGAGGAGGAGGGTAGCCAAACTGGAATCGAAAGGGGATTTGCCATGGGTCGAGTGCTGCAGGGTGTTGTGTGGCTAAGGTCCTGACCTCCTGACCCACTCAGGACACCGACCATAGCCCCAATGGCGCGGCAGAAGACCTGCCAGGCCCGGCTGGCGAACTTGGGGCCCTGATCAGAGACTATGTCCGGTGGGACAACTGAAAAGGCAACTGGTTCGTGTCCCAACCGTGTCCCAACCACGGCTGCATCTGGCAAGCGAACGATTCGATGTGTTCGATGACGTGTTCGTATAATGGGCTTCATTGATCGCTCTGTAACACAACCAGCAGCAACGGCTACCAGCTCAGGATCGTGAGGTAGGCCTCCTAACAAAAAGTAGCTGCACATAATATATATATATTATATATATGTATATAATAAGCTAGGCCTTACTATTAGTCAATAATAATAATAAAACAAAAAAATTAGAATAATAATATGAAAATGCAATGAAATATTCACTTTAACAACATATTTATACTGTATTTTATATACTTGGGAATGCCATTTTCATTCACACGCCTTTCAGTATTTATTTACATATCTAAAGGCGTTTAATCATTTACAGTCTCTTAGTCTCTTACAAAAACTTTCGGGGCTTTAGGGATCTTCGTGTTAACGTCTGACCGTTTGTGTTTTATTTCAGGTTTACTGCGGTGTTCAGAGTCTACCGCACTGACGGCATGAGCCATACATTTCCATTTGGTGCTTTTTCATTTGTTGTTTATCTTGGAGGACAACCAAACAAATAATATTTTTTGGCTCTACATCCAAAAGCAAACCTCCAATTCAAAGTCAGTGAAGCCAGCTGCTTCGCCATTTCACTAATAAGAGTAGACTATTCCAATTTGCTAGTTTAAGTTTCATTATAACTGCTGATCCCCTAGGGATTTTCACATACATCTCAACTCAGAATGTCAATATGCTGCAAGAAACACCTTTTTAAATGTAATTTAGTTAATTCTACAATAAAACAGGCAAGTTATATTATTAGCATAATATATCTTCTCTTTTTTGTGCAATCAATGTTCAGCATGTTGGTTAATTTTCTGTTCTCAACATACAAGAAAATCAAGACACGCAATCATGGTGCAGAATAAATGAATGTCAGGGTGAACAGCACAGCAAATTTGTGACAAGGGGGTGAGCTGAAAACACACACTAACAAGCAAGTTCTTATCTAAAGACAGTCAGACGACTAAAGCTAAGCACATATCCCAAAGTTCAAAGATTTGAGTGACTCTGACTTTATGCTCAATGTTTAGCATTAAATATAAAATAACAAAAACACTTAAAACATTACATCATACAAAAAACACACAGGTTAAAAGGAAGGGGTGTGAAAGGGAAAAGAAACTTTGCAGGGTGAAAGACGGGGGGCCCAACAGGTGGAAGCAGTGAATATCAGCCATCATGGTTCCAAGACCAGAGAGCCACTAAGCTGAAAACATTTACCTCAGCTGCTCCAGTTTAGGCCTCAGAGGACTGTATATTTAGCCCTGAAACAACCAGAGGCTACACTGATCAAAAAAGCAGAAATTAAAAGAGACAAAACACACAAAGACAGACGAAACAAAACAGAGACAACAAAGACAAAACGTGTGTTGCTTCAAATGTTCTAGTAAAGGATATGTAGAAATTAAACTTCCTGGAGCTTGCATTTGATTAACTTTATGAATATACCTGCTAGGGCTTTGTCTCTGCAGGTGTCCCAAATTTGGATGCTCCTGCTGGAGCCAACAGCTAGCACGCCTGATGCAGTGGGATGGAAAAGTACCAATTCCAGTCTTTCACCTGGACATAAAGTTCTATCAGCTTTAACAGGCTGTTCCTGTCCTGGATCACACACACTCCATATCTTCACCTACAAGGGGGCAGAGGGAGCACATTTGTCTTTATTGCTACTGATTATTCCATTTTTATTACAGGGGTGTCTAGCTCCTTTTAGGGACACTTCTAAATAGAGTCAAAGCACCCCTAAAATAAGAGTAAATCAATGTTTGTTCTTTTTTTATTAAACAAAATATTCACATGAATGAATATGCTAAGAACGGTTTAAGCATGATATTTTAACAATTAAAGCTACACTTCTGTATAATTGTATCTGTGGGAAGCAACATATTTAGATTTTCAGTCATGTTCAGCCTTCACAAAGCACCATTAATTATCTTACTACACAGCACATCTGTCTGTTTACCCAGTCCTCTTGAAGAAGCGTCCTCCATTTTTCTAATCATTTTGTTTGTCTCACTTGGTTCTGTCTCTTCTTGTTATCTCAGACTGACTCACTGATGTTGCACTCCGTGTTCTTGTATTTCCTGTAGATATTTCCTCATTACTGTTTGGAGTCATTGTGATGCTGAACAATGAGTTTGGGACCAATCCGATGCCTTTCTGGTGGAAATGAATGATGGACAAAAGTTTGCCTGTTCTTCTCAGCATCGAGCGGCCATTCATTCTAACCAAATCACCAACTCCATTTGCAGAAGTACAACTGCTAACCATGCTTCACTGTTGAATGCACGCTTATACATGTAGCATGAGAATTTGATCCCATGCACTTAATAAAGTGGCTGTTAAGTAGGATTCCTCCACCAGTTGGCAGCATTTAGTACTAGTTCAGAACATCACTTACATTCCTGTGTATATAACATGAAGGACAATTTCTAAATATTGAACCATTAGACCATATCACTTTCCATTACTTGGAATACCTAATTCTCAGTGATTAGGAGATTAGGAGAATTAAGAATTAAGAATAGGCCTTCTACATGAAAAGGAATAAATAGATTTTGAGGAAATGCCTCATAGCACATATATGTGGTAAGTCTTGATCTACCACAACATGTAAAAGATTATTTGTGTTGGTTTATTTTAAAATGATGTCAGACATACACATTTAGTTACATAAATTATGCTTAATTTGCTGCATCTTAATATATGTCATTAAAGAGAAACCTAACAAAGAACAATGCAGGTATTAAACAGTGTTACAGATACAACAGTTTCTCTGTTCCCATTTACTTTAATGTCTCCTACACTCAACACCAGAACAAAACAGGTTAAGTACAGTGAAAAAAGCAAGAACACAAGCATAATTAAGCACAAACATATAAAAAAAAATCATTGTTCTGAGGGGTCTTGTGGAATCCAGCCGTGGAGCAGCAGAGTCTACTGGGAGAATTTAATATGAGCTTACAGAATCATGTTGCCTCACACTCTGCTGAGCTTTCACTGAAGCCTTTGGTTTTAAGGCTGGTTAGGTCCACAAATAAACCAGCTTTTATTATGCTAACCAAGTGTCTCAAATTCTGCCTTGTAATCTACAGACAAATCCAAAAGTGTAGGAAAATGAGACTCTGTGTCCCCACGAGTCTGCTGACTACATTGTGGGATGGACCAGAGCATGCAATCAAATTATCAGCAAACTTGGAGATTTACCCCATGAGATATGTCAGCAAAAATAACCAGCCATATTATTAAATTGTTAGAATCTAAATAAAGCATACTGGATTCCACAATTGTGCTATGAAACTTGGCATACATACAGCATTAAAGCACTGGTTCCCAAACTTTTCCTGCAGTGTACCCCCTTTTGAGGATAAGAATCGATTGAGTATAAGAATCATTTAGCATACACATGTACATAACTTTTGCTTCAAAACTCCAATTAAGTTTATAGTCAAAAATACTAATCCTATGTGTGTGTATTACCTATTGCTTTTTGAGCCATTCCACTGAATGGGTACTACTGCCATCCCCCGGACATTACATGTCTGGATAATTAATATAATTAACTGCAAAAAATAGTTATGAAGCAAAGTTTCTGTACTGTGTTTAGCACAGTGATGAAATTACAATTTTAATCTACATCATTTAAAACATTATGGAAAAACTGAAAAATTATGAACAATGAAAAATTGCATTTGTTAGTTGTCCCTGGTTTCAAATATTACATACACAGTGAATTATAATGATTGCTGTGTCACTCCACATCCCATCTATGAATTAAAGAATTATAATTTCATAATATTTTATTTTAAAATACATATTTTAGTCATGTCTCCCAGGTATTCACTCATTTCTGTTATCATAACATTTTCCCACTTCTGGTGGGAATATGATAGAACAAACATCAAGTCACATGTTCAATACTTAGTATCACCTAGATATCATCTGGTCATTCTCTCTGATTTTCTCCTCTATATTTGTTGTAACTGATGTAACTGATGACTTTGGTGACATTGTATGACTGAAAGGGTCAAACTGAACTTAGCATCCTGTTACTTAAATTATTTTATGTTATTTGTTACTTGTAAAAATACAATTCTTTGGTAAATCATTTAATGTGCTGAGTGTGCTATTGCTATTATTATGAATGCAATGTGGTTATATCTTATGTATCTGGTAATTCTATGCTGAAAATAAAGTGAGGTTTATTACGAAAAGTTAGTCAGTGTTGAAATACTTAAGGAAAAGAACTTTAATCTTCAACAATAAGGAAATGGCACTCAGTCGGCAGATCTCTTTTACTGTCCTGTTTGTTTCTGTCTTCATCATCACAACTGGAAATTGCTCCAAGTGCACTACCACAAAAAGCAAGATAAAGAAAGCAGCACTGACGTACCGTTTCATCAGCTGAACATGTGGCCAACAGATAGTCATCAAACGGGGAGAAGTCCAGATCCGTCACCTGGTCTGAACATGTTAAGACGATAGGAGGACAGAGACAGAGAGATAAGAAGGAGAGAGAGAGAGAGAGAGAGAGAGAGAGAGAGAGAGAGAGAGAGAGAGAGAAAGAGAAAGGGTCATCTGAGCCAAAAGTCAATTCAAAACAATTCTAAACAAAATAAAATAGTACAATAGTACAAATAAACAAAAACAAAACCTCAGATGAAATATGTATTTTATCTAAACTCAATGCAAACCTGAGGACATTATATTCTACAGAGCACAGCTTATCCCTAATACCACAGTCTTAAACGTGTTTTCCCAGTTTTCCCAGACTTATAAAAGGCCAAATTAATCATGATCTTTGATTTGCTGCACCTTAAGAAGGGCTTCTGTTATAGTTTGTTTATTTCCGAGTTTGCCTGTCCCTGATTAAGATTGATCTGTTGCCTTTCTCTTCGTATAGTACAAACCAAGAATAAAAGTCTGAAGTGTAAAATACACATTTAAATATTTCAAATAATTCTGTGAAGCTTCAATTAGTATACAGCATTGCTAAAGGTATGTGTGTGCACATTTGTATCTTCATGTTTCAGAATAGAGAATCATTTTCAGCACCACCTCTAAGCAGTATCCCCTACTGTAGTTTGGTTAATTTTTTCACTGTTTTTTCACTGTTCAATCCCAGTAGATTTACCATAGATTTTACCCTGTATAGCCGTTTGCATATGGTAAGAGAGAGTCTGAGAGGATCTATAGAAATGAATGGCAGAAAAACCCCGAATCCAGGTGTGCAAACCTTCAAACCATGGGCATCATACCAATCAAATTTTATATATATATATATATAAAATAACTTAATGATCTATTAATATAATCAGATAATGGACATGTTTCTTTTCTTGTTCTATTAGATTTAAGTGCAGCATTTGACACTATAGATCATGATATCCAGGTTAGAAAACACTATAGGTAATAAGGGACTGACACTTTCTTGGTTTAAATCCTATCTGACTGACTGGTACCAGTTTGTTTATGTAAATAATCAACAAACTAAATTCTCACAAGTAAAGTACGGTGTCCCTCAGGGGTCTGTGCTTGGCCCAATATTATAATCCCTGTACATGCTAACTTTAGGATCAATTATTCTTAAATATGGTATTATTTTTCACTGCTCAGATGATCCACAACTGTACATATCAGCTGATCCAAATGACGGCCTTACAATCAGTAAAACAGAGAACCTTAAGTAATTATTCAATTAACATCTAGGCCACCCAAGGAGGATGTGCCCCTTTTTTGATCCTTCCAAGGTTTCTTCCTTCCACTTTCAGGGAGTTTTACCTTTCCACTGTCACCCTAGGCTTGCTCAATTTGGCATTTGCCTTTTAAGATAATATAATATTGTAAAGCTGCTTTGATACAATGCTATGCTCTGTTGTAAAAAGTGCTATATAAATCAATTTGAATTTAATTGAATAAAATGATCCCAAACCTACATGTTCATTTGTGAAACACAATGGAGGCAATGCCATGCTGTGGGCTTGCATGGCTTCTTTTGGGATAGGCTCATTAATCCTGACTGATTATGTCAGGCATGATGGCAGCAATGCAATGAGCTCAGAAGTCTACAGATACATGTTGTCTGTCAAATTAAAGAAAAATACAACCAAACTGGTTGGGAGATCCTTCACTATGCAGCAAGAAAATGACCCCAAACACACTGGCCAAAGAAGTGGAAGGTTTTGAACTGTCAATCTCCAGACCTAAACCCTACAGAGCATACCTTTTACCTTCTAAAAAGGAGACTAAAGGGAGTAACCCCCCAAAACAAACACTGAAAAAGACTGTGTTGAAAAAAAAAAACATCACAAAAGTGTAATCTATTTTAAGTGCATCTGTTCTAATACTTTTACTCACCAGAAAATTGGGTGGGTTTAGACAAAAGGTTCAACCTTCTGAATTGTGTCTCAGATCCAGATGTAAATACCAGGAAATAAAAGCTGAAATGTTGATTGTTTGTCTCATATTCACCTTTTAATGTCTAACCCAAATGTGTTCAGTCGAAAAGTCACAGTTCCAATATTTTGGAGGAGACTGTACATGTATGTTTTTCTTAAATGCCTTACCAGCATGACATGGAATTTGAGTGACTGTCCATTTGCCATCAGGTCCAGGATCTACTGGGCAAAGTCCCACCATTCCACCACCTTTAAAGAAAGTGCAAAGAATGACCCTGTGAGATACCCCTGAGATATCCCCGTTTCCCTTTTTTCCACTTTCATTGCCAAAATCTGATTGTAGGAAATGGAGGCATGTGCTCCCACGTGTTCCTGATGAATGGCACAGCACGACAAAATGCATAATAGAGGAGAGCTAGATAGACAATAGACTTAGAATTCACTATAAATATAGCAAACAGGACACATTATAGAAATTAGTTCCTATTAAATATCAGTGTCAATTTCCAGTGCCTACTTTTAGTGATTACAAAAGGTAATTCATGCATGTAAGGTCATGAATGAGTTTACTGAAATGAACAGCAGACAGAATTTAATCTGGTCACGTTTCACTTTCCGTACTTACAAAAATCCACATCAGTTCCAGATAGCAGCAATTTTTGATATCAGTATTAAATAACAGCAGAAGTGGCATTGGCATATCTTTACATGTGTTTTGTGCCTTAAAACATTTCAAAGAGTAAAAGATTTGAGTTTTTAAATAAACAATAATATTGTTTAAATCAGTATTATTTGCTGTAATTATAATAGTATGAATACATGGAAACGCTGAGCTTACCGGCCTGGTCGGTGTTAAAAGCCAAGAGGCTACAGCTAGATTTGATCTGGTTACCCTGGGAATTGAGAGAACATCCTCGTACATTTGAGATCCAGCTCTGAGAAAAACAGAAAAAAACAGCCATCAACATCAGGGTTCAAATATGACAACTTAGTAAGAAAAACTGTGGAGCTTCTTTTAAATAGGCCTTATAAAGTCTGTTTAACTTTTTTACAAGCCATATGGTGCACCCTTACACACAAAATCTGACAAAACTTTAAAAAATAAAGCAGATTTTTTTAAATCCCATATAGCATATAATACCAACTAATATAACTTTACGCACTGCTCACAATAAATATGGGAATACATCAAAATTAAATATCCCATAATGAAACCTCCCCTCATTTTTGTTAGCAGTGTATATTCAAAATTTACCCAGAAAGCAGTGATTTCTTGTTCACCATGACTATATGACTGTATGTTAAATTTATGCTTGGCATTTAAATACATGACAAAAAATGTAATTTAAATAGATATGAAAATAAAACATTGATAAATACGCTTAAAGTATGACATGCAAGCAAACAAAAGGATGGCTCAGAAGTGCTGAACTCTTAGCAGGAACACATTGTATATAACTGCTGAATGACATTGTTTGGTTTTTCATCAAAATATGAAAGTGCACATAACATTTCTGGACCAATAGAGCATTTTATCAAATGAGACATGACCTGTAAATCTGTGGCAGATATAAATGTTCGAGTTTTATTTAATTCAATTGTCCAGTCAGTTCAATGGTCCAGTGTTCAATGGTCCAGTGTTCAAATGTCTGCCAAGCTTCTGCTGTTGATTCTTTGAGCAAGACTTTTAAACCAAAATTGCTTGGATTGTAAGAGTGTATCTGTTGTAGGTAGCTCTGGATAAGGGTACGTAATAAACTACTAAATGTAAATGCAATTGTAACTGAAAGCCTACAGTAGGGCCAAAATCAATGGGAATCAGTTGAAAACAATACTTTACTTTTGCATTTCTTTGTCATTGTTTTAATTAAACAGCATATAAGCAACATAACAAATTAAGTGTGAAGTTGAACTTTTGAAAAAAATAAATAAATTCCATATTACATTAGGCTTTAATATGTTCCCCTTTTACTGTAAATCACTCAAGCTGACATAAAATGAAAGATTTGTGCACCATGTAATGATCCATTATATTACTGAATGCTTTTTCTTGCTCTCTGTCTGTATTTGCCTCAGAAATGCTTGATGTTTTTCACGTCAGGTGACTATGGAGCAAAGTTGATGACAGTCAGAACTTCAGTGTTAGTTCTGCGGGAAGTACTTGCAAACTTTATGGTATTTTTGGGTCCTTATTCTATGCAGTGTAACTCCTTCTCTACAAAGAGACAAAGTATTTTGATTAATGGTCTCAAAGTTCATTTAATTGATCTGTGGTGGACAAGATGAAAGTTAAACTTATGAGTAAAGAAAAAAGAACTAAATGACTCTTCCATACGAGTGCTGCCACAGTAACAGACAAAATGGGAGCACACTAATCAAATTAAAGAACTAATCTTTCCTTTATACACACCAGCAAAACCAGCAAAACACACACACACCATTTAAAAAGCACAATCAATGATAAGCTCTGAACATAGCAACACTACAAATGTACAGGAAGCAGGAAATACTTAGATGTCACTTTTCAGTGAGTTCAAAACATCTCTCTCACACACACTCTGCAGAATGTTTCAGAATCAGCAGGAATGTAAGGAAATGCAATAAGCCTAGTCAAGAACAAATCTCCAGATGTGAAAGCCTACTCCAGTAGCTGTCTCCCAGTTGAAAGTCTGTCACTGTAAAGCAGTCAATTTAAGTACTAGAAAGGCAATGTTAGGTGTCCATGGTCTGTTTACAACTGCTTGGTTGTTTTAAAGGCAAATGCAGTTAATCAGTCCAACTAAAGTAAATACAGAAATGAGAAATATTTGTGCACATTTAAACCAAAACAGCTAATGTGATATGGTTTTCTAGCAGAACCAATGGACTCTGCTACTCCCAGTATATACAGGACACAGTCAACATGTTGAAATTCCACATTTACACACTGAATGCAACATACATGACACTAGGGCACCCCATCAATCCCAGTGCAACCACTACTGCCAATCTCTTCTGCCAGATTTCAGACAGACCAAACGTAGAAAACTAAATATTCTTATATTCTTCTTGTTCTTGTTTCTAAGTAATTTTCAAGTAATTGCTAGATTTGTGCTCGGAAACTTCATCAGTCCTCAAAGTAGATCAAGTAAATCCACGTACAAAATAGACTCATTATAATAAATCTGTCTGGGACAAGTGTCTGCACCTCTACGGTATGCAGAGGAATGTGACATTAGAGGTGATTTTAATCAATGGGATGATACCCAGGAATGAGTAGAACTCAAAGAACATGGAACATCAGCAGTCTAGTGTCCACAACATGCTTCTGGTGCTGTATCATGCTGCTAGCAAAAAAAAAAGTTATTGATATATATGATGTTCATGCTGGAAAAGGTTACAAAACCATCCTAAAAATGTTTAAACTCCACCGTTTCAGAGTCATTTAGACTGTGTGCAGTCATGGCCAACGGTTGTGAGAAGTTTCAGTTTTTATGGTGGCAATTTGTATTAACTCTAGATTGTGAGTGATCAGATGAACAGATGCAATTAATTCTTAAGTTATTCCCAGTCAGTAAAATGACTGCATTTCAGCCCTCCCAAACTTTGGCTGTTAGAGGAGTAGTGGTGTACTGTTTAACTGTGCAGAGACTCTTGCACAAACATCATCTGCATGCAAGCATCTGTGATCTCATAACAAAAGGAAACTTCAGCAGAACAGTAAAGCAGTAAATTCAGTTACAGGTATTGTGAAATCAAGTGCTGTGAACTCCTGAAATAAACCTTGCACACTTTGGCTACAATCACTAAAGGGCTGTTACAACAAAAAAGGAGGAAGCATCTCAAAATAACAACTAGCATACTCAAAATTTCTAAAAGAAGATCCCATACAAATAAACACTGGGCACTCCTTCTGTAGCCAAAATTCCTAAAAAACAAAATATACTGTTCGAAATAAACAATCTTTACACCATTGTGTACTCGAATGTATACTCTGGGTTCTTGCCACAGTCCAAAGACATGGCCTCTTAACATAGACATGAACTGATTAACTTGTAATGGCTCTAATATGTCACTAGTCTTGATGTAACCTGTGCTGACATGGCCATTGATGTCTAGGGTTGCTCCTGCCTTGCACCCTGTGCTACCAGCTAGGCACCTGCTTTCCTGCAATCTTGACTGGGAACAAGCAAATGAATTAATGTGTGGTTGGCTCTAATCAGGGTAGTGAATCTGGTACCAGTGCCTAATACCATAACAACCATACCATACCATAACATGCCCATCGTGTCTGGATTAAGATCCTTAAAAAGTCAAGACATTTTACATTTCCACCATTTGGAGTGCATGTGGTTACTTAACGGAAGTTGCTTCACAGTTACAAAATCAATCCCCAATTCAATTTGTGCATGTCCTCCCTGTGTCTGTTTGGGTTTACTCCTGGTGCTCCGGTTTCGTTGCACATTCCAAAGACAAGCATTAGTTCTGACTAGTGTGTTAACATATCCATGTAAATATCCGTCGTAAATATGTAATTTAGTATACTCTATAATGAGCTGCAGTACAAAGTTCATTCATACAAGTAATCGAGCAATTAGCAATTCTCAAGCACCAGAGGCATTCTGATTCAAACACTCCCACCTCCTTTACATGAATTTCTACCTTCAGCAAATCTAGGGCGAGGTCTTCACATACCTATGCAAATCCGCAATAAAAGCATGACCGTAGTTATTTAAAATAACACGCTTTATTGCACTACTATAGTACAAAAACGTGGAAATGCATACCATATATAGTCACATTCATCAATATTATCACACGCATACGACGTGCTTGTGCAAAATGTGCAAATATAGCAGCGTTTTATCTTAAGCAAAAGAGGAAGTAGGGCGCTGCACATCCTACGTACAGTATGCAGGCGCTCCCTGCAGCAAATGTCTGTTAATTCCAAACGGATCCCTAATAATCACAAAGTCCACTAAATAATACGAAGTCCGTTTTAACTTTATACTGTAGGTAGGGCACCAAGTAAGTACGACAGGGTAATTTGGGACTACACCCTAGCTTCTCTACAAAAAAAGTGAAAGTCGAGCATAAGAAAACGATTAACAAAACATAGCTGTCGTGTTGCATTAGCAGTCACCCTACTTACATCTTTTTTAGGGATTTTCGGTGTGGTGTTCTTATATTTTGACGTCTTGAATCGGTTCATTCTCGGCTCCTCACTCACGCTTCCGTACCTTCCCGGATATGTAAGCGCTGTCACGCGCGGCTTTACAGAAGCAAAGTTGGGTGCGTGCAGTGTTTCGAGCGGCCTGCGTTTATTCGCTGAGCTTCAAACCATGTGTCTCCTATCCAGTCTATATTTATAATCCTGACCAAGAACGATAAAATAATCGAATTAATCAGTGTACAACGATTAACTGTTTAGTTTGTATGTTTTATATATATAGTAACAAACGTTCTAAAAAAAAAGGTTCAAAATAATATAGAATAATAGCAATATAAATAATCACTCTTGTAAAAAGAAAAAAATCATACTAAGTAAATACTCTAATAATACAGAAAAAGTAAACAATAAATTATATGTAATAAATCTCTATATTGCTCTTTTGGATAGCTAACTCTAGCTAACTTTTAATAAACTATATGCTAGTTCTGGAAGGCTACATACATTCCAGCCATCCACACATTTGATTTATACTTTAACTTATATTCATAGATTTAAAAGAACAACAACAACATTTGAATCTTGTTTTATCTTAGTCAACCGTCTATCCCTAGCGAATACAAGGGTGCCCAAGAAAAAAATGTACTGTGAGTTTTCATAGTAAAACTGTAAATTGATTGATAGTTTTAATGTGAACAGCACATGGGAGAGCTCATTTTAATTAGAAACAATCATGCAGAAAAGTTAAATACAGTAACATAATCAAGAACTAACCTCAGTCCGGCTGATTATAGATATGAGAACGCTTTACATGCATACATATAATCATAACAAAAATAAACATTATGCGCTTGAGAAATCCATACAGAAATAATCTAAAGAAAAGAGATATGTAATGTCCTTGAAAATGAATGTTGTTTACAGTAAAAGATGGAAAAAGAAAAACATAGATGCAACATGCAAGTTAACACAAAATGTAACATAACTAAACATAACTAAATGTATAAAAAGTATCTTTTATTAATTTAACTAACAATCCCCTTTATCCCTTACTCTATTTTTTGCATTTTGACTCTAAATTCCTGTATGATGTCCATGGAGCAGTATAGTTTTATATTTGCTTTGTGAACCACAGGTATTAATGATTTTATTTGGTAATGACATAAAGGCAGCAGATGTTGTAGAAATCTAGAATTTGGAGCATTTCTTGTCATCATACCCCACCCCAAATACAGTTCTATTTTTCTCCTCTTTTAATGTTTGATATGTATGCTTGTATTGAACTGTGTGTCCTTTCTGTTGAGATTTTATGTTGTACTGATTTTAAAGTGTTTTTGGGTTTTGTAAAAGGTTCTATATAAGTTAAACATATTAATATTATTATTGCTCTGTAATGGTTAGAACCCCCACAGATCAGTTATTTAGATGCTGGATCATTCTCAGCACTGTGACTGTTACACTGATATGGTGATGGTGTGTTAGTGTGTGTTGTGCTTGTATCAGTGGACCAGACACAGCACAGCATCTTGTTAGAGGATGCCTAACAAACTGTACAACAACAGATACTGCCAATGACTTTACATGTGTAAGAGATAAGGTACAGTGCTCACAAAAATCTGGGGTCATTTCATTATTATTTCTGAGCTGTACTGATTTGTCACTGGTGTGTCTGATCCAATCGTACCAGCAAAATACTAACACACCACCACAGTGTGAAAAATCCACCATCTATATACTGTAATACCTGACCTGTGGTGGTCCTGACCATTACAGACTATAAGCCAGTATGTAACACT
>JAUZST010000102.1:164915-189577 GCA_034779995.1 Parotocinclus haroldoi | reverse complement strand
TATATATATATATATATATATATATATATATATATATATATATGTTTTTTTTAAATATATAGTATATTATGTCAGTAAAGATAGTTCTGTGTTTGTAATTGGAGTAAAATGTTCTGGTCTTTCTTTACAGTTTAACATCAGGTGAAATATGAGACAGTTGATCCGTTTCTAGTCTCTGTTTATACTGTCATTCTGTTCCTCCATACAATCTGAAACACTTCCAATTACTTTGCTGCCATGTGTGTTAATCCGGGCTATATGCAGGGCTAGCATTGATTTGAGTTGGAGTCGCAGTGGTGACTTCCATATATACATTGCATACTTTTTAATGCACAAAAGACATACAATAACTTCAGATAGTATGTTTACAATATACGTGCAATATATGTGATGGAATGTATTCTAAGTGTACCAAATTAGAGTTAAAATTTAAAACCTAAATCACAGAATGGGACAATATTAAAATTGTTTTTCCCCTTCAGACGAGTCAAGACTTCTTTTAAAATGAGATGTTTTATCAGAACTTCATCCAAAATGCATATATATAAAAAACTGTATATACCATGCTAGGGTGGGTGAACCCACTTTTGCTCTCTGAACTGCTTTAGTTCTTCCTGGCAAACATTCAGCTGATCCATATTGACATGATAGCATCAAGCAGCTGCTACATATTTGTCAGCTGCACGTCCATGATGCAAATCTTTACTGCACCGCATCTCAAAGTTGCTCTATTAGATTGGGACAGTAAAGACCACTTGAGTACAGTGAAATTTCATGACATGGCACATAGAAAATGCTACACTGTTGTCACAAAGGGATGGGCATATGGACTGTGATAGCCTAGCAGTTACTATACTATAAGGTATATACAAAAGGTCCAGGGTTGAAATCTCACCTCTGCCAAGCTGCCAGTGTTGGATCCTTGAGTAAGGTCCAAGGATTGTAAGACTGTATAACTCGTAAGTCACTCTGGATAAGGGCATCTGCTAAATGATATAAATGTAAATGACATATTCAGCATTAATATTCAGGTGGGTTGTGGTGTTTCAACAATTCTCAGTAATTAGTATTAAGGAGCCAAAAGTGTGCCAAGAACTGAATCTCCACACCATTACACCATCTCCAGTCTGAATGGACACATATATTTGTTTACTAGTCATATAATATGACTTGTATTGCATTTTTATTTTGTTAACACATTTAGCAAATTTACAAAACTGCCGTTGTTTATGACAAATGTATGAAATTCAATCACAGTTTACATTTATGTCATTTAGCAGACGGATCCACTTATAATTAATACAGTTTTACAATCCAAGCAATTGTGGCTTAAGGGTCTTGTTCAGGGACCCAACTGTGGCAGAGGTGGGATTTAAACCCTGGACCTTCAGGTAAACAGTCCATTACCTTAACCACTAGACCACCACAATCCCATGTACCAATTAAAATGTTAACTAAAATGTATAAATTTAAAGTAGGATTAAATTGTACTTACTACCATTGGGCATTCATATATTTTTGCACAGTTTAATTACGTTCATACATTTGCTATTGTACTATTATATATATTATACAATAGACACTGCTTACAAAAATTAGGAGATACTTCTTTATGTGATATTTCATTTTGAAGTATCCTCTAATTTTTGTAAGCAGTGGATTTGTATAGTTCATTATAATAAGAAGTTTAAGGATTACAAGGGATGAACTGGAGTGGCCATGAGTAAAAAATGTTATTAATGTCTCTCCTGAAAAACACTACCCCAGTTTAGGCATTGCTGATCTCATCTATATTGAGCAGGTGGTTCAGACCTCCTGCTAAGTTGCGTGAAAAATGGTTTGAAAATGATGGTTGGCTGCACATGGGGACATTTTGTTATGCTTCGGTAGCTATAAAACAGCACGGTGTTTCAATTTAAAATCAGAATCACTAAATGCACACAGTATATGAGGACTTACTTTGGCATGTTCAGTGCAGTAAATACATACATGCCAGGCCAGACAAAGACATTTCACTGACTTGCCAAAATACCAATTACATTGGCCAAATAATCCAATGCAAAGTTTAAATGAGTGAATTTGATCACTGATGTCATGATCAGCTAGGGTAACATGCAGCATCTCTGTAACCCTAAATGGAATGCTGTTTATCATTTGTCCAAACCTAACAATCCTTGCTGGTGTTTGCATCGCTGGCATAGATGAACTTCTATTCAAAACATAATTAATTAAGTGAAGAAACTGCGGTTGCAAAAAAATTTTAAGATCAAACTGCATTGCATGTCTCCAAAAGACATCTACAGTTATTACCATTATTTAGAGGATACGCATTTTAAGGTGCAGAATAACTGGGACCCAGTATGCAAGCAAAAATTAAAAAGAAAACCAAGGGAGCAGTAAGGCGCCTTCAAATAAACAATAAAGAAATAAAACAAACAGCATTTTTTTTTAAAAATGAACCTTTAAAAATAAGTTAGAACTAAATAGGTCCTCAATAATTAAAGAAATAATGAAATAATGCACTTAGTAGTATGTACTCATATACTTCTACTTGAATAAACTATACTAACCATGGTTTAGCTTGAGTATATTTTTATTAGCAGTAATTTTACTTAAGCAAACAGCTTCTTCCACCTCTTAAAGTAACAGCTCTTCTAATAAATCATCAAATGTCCCAAGTCTCCTTCAAAACCTCTGTAGTTTGAGAAATTATTTTTAAGTATGGTTATTTTAAGGTGCAATAAATGGTGGCAGAAGTAAGCAGGTTAAATATATGCTGCTAAATTGCTCATAACTAGGCATGGCAATATTTAGTAATGAAGTAAATACTGATATTTAACACTGTGTGAACACTCGGGCGTACTAATCCTGTATCTCTGTAGTACTGCCCTCCCTTAGTGGCCTGACTAGAATTGCACAAGAAATAAATAGATAGGTAAGAGAGAAAAACAAATATATTCATATAAACACCACAGCAAAACAGAATAAAAGTATACAAAATACTAAATAGCTCATAACTAGACATGGTAATATAAATCAATAGTAAATCACGATATTTAACCCACACAATAGTTATTATTGACTTTTTGAAACACAGTCATTGCATTTTAGTCAAACAAAGTGAACTACATTGGTCTATATTTTTAAGTTTGCTTTTGTTTAAAATTTCATCACGGAATTCACCATGACATGGATATTTCTCCAGTGCTTGATTAATCAAAGCAGTATAAATTACATGCAGCTATTTTTGGGGTAAGAACGTTAAATAGTGTTGCTTCATGAGCTCTGGTTTCTCTGGGAGACACAAAATGCATTGCATTTAGCAAGATAAATAAATCTTCCAGGCCATCTCCCGAACTGCAAACTGCCCTAACCCAGTCTCTTTTCTGGATATCCATGGTTTAATCTGTCTTTTGTCCTATTCCTGCCTCTTTACTTCCATTCAGCCAATTCCAGCTTTACCTCTTCCCTGCTTCTGTAAGGAAAAAGTGGAAGAAGATGAAAATGTTCATATCCTAGCAACTAATAAAAAAGTATCAGATAATAAATGTTTAACGGTGGTGTCCTCAATTACTAATGTCTAATCAACAGACCAAGCCATTCCATACGCAGTTAGCAAAAATATATTCAGGTTATGCATGGTAAGCTGAACATAAACAGGGGCCTAGAGGGCAAAATCTGAAAAGGAAGAAATGAAATTCAAATAAACCACTAACAGAAAGTGTAGTTGTAACTATATTGTCTTCAGTAGCATTAAGGAACTTCTGTATAAGAATAATAAAATAACATGAATACTCAATTGCTGAAGATCTCTATTCAGTAGCTCAACATGTTCTGTACATGTTTCTAAAAGCATCTGCCGTTTCAGGATGTGTATTTTAGGGTGTAGGGGGTAAGGAAAGCTCCCAAACACGAGGAAAAACAATTAATAGACCAACACGTATTAGGCGAGACCCCCGACAGCCCCTGCAGTTATTAAAATCATTTAAGGAGCAGGGTAAAGAAGGCCCCAGATCACAGGCAAAAAGATTGTGGTGGGGATGTGGCTTGGGGGCTTCCTTTCCTAATTTATGCTGTTATGTAAGGCTAAATACATAGCTAGCTTATCCAGATTGCCATGGTGAAGCTTAATAGTGGTGGGAAAATGATAGAGAGTAAACCTCATCCTCTCTATAGGTTTAATAAGAGCCATGGGGAGGCAGATGAGGACACTGGGGCTCAGACAGAGTTGGGGAGGGCAGGTTAATGTTACTCTTAGATGGGGAGAAGGGGATTCAGATAGTAGGTTGGTGGACATGCTCACACCTTTGTGTAAGATATAATGTGGCACTGGAGAAATGGTGAGTTAAGTTGGCATGTTGACCTGTTTATCATTGGATATGAGGAATATGGGCTAAGGGAGGCAGGAATGAGCAGAGTCATCGCACTCCTGTAACTCTACGCCAGATCATGATGGCCCACAGCAGCTGGGGAGCCACCCTATCTGTGTGTAGCTGTGTGTGTATACAAGTACACTAGAGTGTATGCCTACGCTGCACTGCCACAAGGAAAGCAGCATTCTGGGTGTGTGTCTCTGTGTGTGTGTGTTTGCCTTTTGTACCCCAGTCCCTCAGGTCATGTACATGTATGCTTGGAACTGCCAGTAAACATAATCTAAACATAATGCTTTCAACACCATTTTAACTAGACAATGGAAAAGAAAATGCACCAAATGGATTGTATGATACACAGAACTCACAGAACTGACAATGGACTATATGGACTATATTTTTGGCATCCTTTAGAAACTGTATGAGATATTTCAATGCTCATTTAGAAAAGAATTTTGCCATTGAATGAAACTTTGCGTGAGAAGCTAATGATATATAAGAGATTCCAATGTTTGAGCAAAACGATAAGTGTATTAATAAGACTGCACAATTGAAAGGAGGCTCCAGTAGCCTGTTGAGCCGCCTCTAGCCTGGTCACAAAATGATATACAGTTGGAGATCGGAGGCACACATTTTTTATGGTATCCTATCCAAGCCCATGCCTCCATAATCAAACGCAATTGTCGTTAGATCCCAAACAGAAACTGGATTCACTGCCAAGACAAGGTTCCAGTTCATAGCAGCCCAGGTTTCTTGTTCATGACACCACTGCAAACAAAGGTCACAGTGGCTGGCTGTCAATGGCAGGATGCAAAGGGTGCTGTGGTGTGGACAAATTTCCTTACAATAAGTACCAGGAAAAGGTTCAGGCAGAGACAGAGGTCTGGATGATGGACAACAAAACTGCTCCCACCACGTCCCAGCAGTTAGGTCAGAATGTCCTAGGATATGAGGAATATGGGCAAAGGGAGGCAGGAATAAGCAGAGTCCAATAATTGAACCAACCATCCGGCTTCTCTTAGTCTAGTCTCTCTCAAAGTCTGGCAACTAATCAAAATGTCTTTGAGTGTATTGTACTCATGGATAGCAGTCAATGATGTCTCACCAAGAGGTACACTACCCAAAAGTAGCTTATGAGAGACTTTTAATAAGGCAGTGGCGAAGCAGTTTTACACCTTCTTGTGGCAAGACCCAGTGTCTAATCATATATATCACTATACATCACTATATGTCTCCAGAAGGATAGAGATAGGTGCCTACTGTATTTCTGTGGGGGCTGGACCTCACGGACTTGCAAATTTATTAATACTGCAATTTTGAATAGAAATTCACTAATCAAAACATTTTCTTTAGCTTACTGAGGTTAAGATCAGGGTTAGATGGGATGTAGATGTAGGATTACTATGTTACAGTAATCGTCAATGGAAAGTCCCCATAAACATACGTTTATCAAGTCTTTATCCCGTTGCATGTGGTTAAAGCACTGGTCTATGGACTTTAAGAAGTTTGTGAATTCTATTTAGATATTAAAATAACAACCGTCACATCATGTACAGTGGTGAGTGCCTCAAGCTAAAACACAGGACTACAAACTGGAAGGTTGTCAGTTGAATTCCAAGCTGCTACTGTTAGACTCTGCAATATGTCGCTGTGTGCATAAGGATGTCTGCTAAATGCTGTAAATGTACTGTATATGTACTGAGTGCTTCATCACCCTTTTATTTAGCCACAGTCCACATACATGAGGTACAAATAATTCAGGTAACCCAGCAAAGCCCAATAAATTCAACTTGAAAATTCAACTTTTTATTGACCCACATCAACAGAACCCAGTCCCACCAGAGTGCAGTAACTCCCTCCATCACTTAGTCACCAAGAGACGATGTGCCTCCAAGGACCTCCCACTGAGGACTGATTTTAAAATCTATTTTGTTACTTATTTGATTGCTAACTTAAATATTAATATTGATTTAAATTGTATTACTTACTTAATTTTCCTATTACTTCAATATACTTTTCAGTATTTACTTAATTAACATCTAGGCCACCCATGGAGGTCGGTCCGTTTTTGAGTCTTGGTCCTCCCAAGGTTTCTTCCTTCTATTTTCAGGGAGTTTTTTTTATCCACTGTTGCCCTAGGCTTGCTCTATTTGGGATTGGCCTTTATAATAAAAAGATAATATAAGATTGTAAAGCTGCTTTGAGACAATGCTCCATTGTACAAAAAAAGCGCTATATAGACTTGACATGACCATATCTACAAAGACTGACATGAATCCAGCTACTTAAGGTGCACCTACCCACATCTGGCAACAAGACACTCTGCATGGGGTGAGCGATAAATGCTTTATGTTCCGGTTCAGTTAAGAATTAACCACGCATGAGCTTGCTGTTGTGTCTCACCACATGTTGTTTGTATGGCCTGGACCTACTTGCTGTTTTGCTTGCTTAGTCTTTAGGTTCTGACAATATACTGTGTGTATTTGTACATTTTATACATCATTTAAATAAAAACATGTCTTTTGTTTTAAGACGTACTGGCTAATTAAACATTGCATTTGAGCCCCTACCAAACGAATGAATTCCTTGTTTGATTCAGGGGTTTAACCTGAATGTGCATAGAATTTTGTTTGCAAATAAATTTGTTGTTCTGTTGCTAGTGTTGAATAAAATCCTGCAGTGTTCCTGTAGGAAATGGATAACTTTGTCCCAAATACGGTACTCAATAATACAGCAACCCTACAATGTTAACAAAGCAGGTTCTTATTGCACCAGTGAATCCTATCAATCCTGGCCCTGGTTCTGAAGCCACCCGCTCTGCACATTTGAATGCTTTTCCAATTTATTTGTTTGTACACTGACCTTTGGAGATGCACATAATAACATATACTTTATCCAGGAGATATAAATTGTGTTTTAAACCAAATTTGTGCAGTACCCTAATAGATAGTCCCACTCGATTCGATCAAAAGCTTTCTCGGCATCCAGCAAGATTACAACTTCTGGTAAAATGGAGGAGTGGATTACCAAAAATCGTGTTGAGGAGCGTGCGAATGCTAAAGAAAAGCTGCCTTCCCTTGATAGAACCGTTCTGGTCTTCTGAAGTTATGTCCGGAAGTATATTTTCTAAATGCAATGTAAGGGCTTTGGGCAGGATTTTTGCATCTGCGTTCAGTGGAGACAGGGGTCTGTATGAGGAGCATGAAAGGGGATCTTTGCCTTTTTTAAGAGCAGAAATATGGAAGCTTGGGAAATGGATGGGGGCAGCTCGCCTCAAGTCTTGCCATTCTCTATCAAGCTCTCTCATTATATTTCCATCCACAGAACTGCCACTCCCTATGTTTGTATGTAGTATGTATGTTTTATGTTACTTATAACACCACCTTGAATCAATTCTGAATGCATACACTGTTAACCTTTGCACATTAAATAGAACATTTCATTTCTCGCTTTTAAAGCACTCCCTGTTTATCAAGTCTAACCTGCTCACATGTTATAGCCTAACCCACTAACTTAGGTCCTTGGATGCTAATATGCTCTCGGTCCCCAAATTTAGGCTGCCTAGTATGGATGGAAGATCTTTGGGATATTGCCCCAATAATCTGGAATTGTCTACGTTCTACTCTTCGATCTACCTCTTCTCTTTCTAACTTTAAAGCTCTCAAAGTCTCATCTCCGCTCTCAACACTTTCATCCATCATCTTCTAACCTTCTGCTTGATCTTTCATAACTTCTTGTTTGTTTGTCCTATTCATTCGTGCTTGAGCCTGGTTAAAGGTGCAATCTAAATTCAACTTATTATTATTATTTTATACATCGTCTGCTAGACTGGAAATGCCATGCATGTTTCTTTAAACATCTTGATGAAACAAAAGGGCATCATTGTCTAAAAAAATAGGCAGTAAATAAACACTGTTTATTGGTTCCTAACACTTTTGTTTTTGATTCTGGGTATAATTCACAGGCTTAACTTTAACATTCATAAAATTCTGGTTGGTATTGATTTTTCTGTTTTGTTGTTCCTTGTGCTTTATATTTTATATGAAAACAGCTTCGTGTATGTTGATTGGAGATGAATGTATTAAAGTGGGACTTGTTCAGACGTCAGGCATTGATGTTGGAAAGTAAGCCTTTGCTTACAGTTGGCATACTAATTCATCTCCATATGGCCTGTTAGGCTTCAGTTTATGGCTCTATGTACGATATATGTTTTTTATTATGTTGTTTTGGGAGGGCAGGGCAGAAAGCTGAACTGAGTTATTGTGTAGGTGAAAGCTTACAAAAGTGTGCCATATTGAGAATCACTGAGTTCAATACAACAAGCATAAAATGAGTAGAGAGACTTTTCTTGTTTTAATAAATTGTGCCTTGCCTTAAATCTCTGTTTCTTAATGATATACAGGATGTGAGTCGATTATTATTACCTTTGAAAAAATAAATAATAACAACACAACCAAACCTAAAAGACTGGTCTATCAGCTGGAAACATGTCCAAATCTTGGCAAATCTTGTAAAAATATATTCATATGGACAAAACTGTTTCCTTAATCTTAAAATTTCATAACTGCCAATATGTCCTTTTTGTCTCACTACTTGCAGCTTAGAATAGAGCTTCGCCTGTGAGGTGGTATCTCTTCGCGATGCGAAGATGGCATGCCTGTTCCCCCCCACAGGCACCTGCGTGTTCCAGCGCTTCACCCCAGAGTCTCTGGCTGAGATCGAGAGGCTCATCGAGGAGCAGAGGATAAAGAAAGAGGCAGAGGGGGAGGAGCCACAGTCTGAAACAAAAGGCCCTAGCAGTGACCTGGAGGCTGGGAAGCCGCTGCCAATGATCTATGGAGATCCACCACCGGAACTGCTTAACACTCCACTGGAGGACTTGGACCCCTTCTACAAAACGCAAAAAGTCAGTCTCAAGTCTCGCTTTACACTGATAATCTGGTATACTGTCTTTTAAAATAACTATGTTTAAAATATGTTATTGTACTGTCTTTTTATGTATTTGTGATTTTTCAGACTTTTATTGTAATTAGCAAAGGAAACACAATCTACAGGTTCAACGCTGAACCGGCTTGCTACATAATCAGCCCATTTAGTTTCATCAGAAGAGGAGCCATTCGAATTCTCATACATTCATATCCTTTTCTTTATACACTGGATAGTTCATTGCATCATGTTATGGTTTTGTACTAAATATGACAAGGCATCCAAAAGGGAAGAGTAATTCCCATAAGTGTACTTGTTAATAAATTCAGCAAATATGGAAACCTTACACAAATCTTGCCTCTCGCATGTACCGTGTGACACCAAAGCAACCTTTCAGATTCTTATTCTTATTCGATCCTTTTCATAATCATTTTGGTGATTGTTTATTTGCCTTTTAAACAGCTATTGATTTAAATCCTATTTTCCTTGACAATTTAGTAAGTTGTTTAGCATGTTCATCATGGTTACCATTCTCTCTAACTGTGTATTCATGACGATGAGTAACCCACCGGCCTGGAGTAAAATCGTGGAGTAAGTGCTACTGATTTTTCCATCTCTCAAGATTGATCTAGTAAATAACTTAACCTGTATTGTACTTGTAAACTTGTAAACTGCTTACAATAATAGTGCAACTAATACTGCTTACAATACTTTCCACTATTTGTGAAAATGTTTTTATAAATTGTTATTTTCCCATATGTACAGTGGGGCTTAAAAGTTTGTGAATCATTAAGAAATTAACATTGTAACATTAGGACATTTAGTAATAAATAATTAGCTTAAGTCCTCTCTCACATTTCACATTGGCTAATGTTAATGATGATGAGTCGTGTTCAGGGGAACACTGAACAACAATGGTGTTTATGGCAGGATTGCAAGGATAAAGCCACTGCTCTCGAAAAATCACACAGCCATATTTTATATGGACAATCCAAAGGGTTATTGAAAACATTTTGTGGATGGATGTAATCGATATAGAACTTTTTGATTTAAATGAGAAGCGTTTGGCCAAAGAAAGAAACACACTATTTCAGCACATGAACAGTATCCAGTAAGGTGGAGGTAGTTCCATGATTTGAGCCTGTTTTGCTGCCAGGAAAGTGTCCTGGAATTTCACATTATAAATTAAAGCCTGCTAAGGAAAATGCTAGAAAATATGTCTGTGAGCTGACAGTGACACTTCTGTCTTTTTACCAAAAATAGTTACGGCAAACTAAAATTAATGTTTTGGAATGGTGAAGAGATTGTCCTGGAAACCCACCAAAATCCAGGATTTGGAGTTTTTCTTTACATAGGGATGTGATAAAATACCTCAAAGTGGATGTGCATTACTGATCAACAGTTAACAGATATGTTTAGCTGCAGTTTTTTCTGCACATGGTGGCCACCGGATACTGAAAACAGGTTTTGCGTAAATGCCACTCAAAGATATGTAATATTGGATAATTTTCCTTAATACAAAATTCAGAAAGTCTTATTTGTTTAATAGGGCTTTCTTTGTCTTCTTTTCGAAATTGTCTTTTAGGAATATCTGATGGTGTTTTAGGTCACACGTGTGTAAAAGTTTAGACAGTTTTAAAAGGCTTTAACAAACTTTTAAGTTTCAAAGTATACCTGCTACATCATATGTTTCTTTACTTTGTCATTCTTTGATCTGTTTCCAGGTATGTTTTTACTGGTATATACACCTTTGAAGCAACAATCAAAGTGGTCTCAAGAGGCTTCTGTGTTGGATCTTTTACATTCCTTCGTGATCCATGGAATTGGCTGGATTTCATGGTGATCAGCATGGCGTGAGTATTTCTGCCGCGACAGTAAAGCTTTATCTGTTCAGATCTTCTAATTTGATTCACTAGACGTTAATAAATAAGTGGTCAGTACTAATTACCCAGTAAATGCATTTCACTGGCACAAGGCTGTGCTGGGAAAAAAACTTCTCTTAAGAGTTACAGACGCAGTCCTGTGCAACTTGCTAAACGAATTTCCCCTTAATGTGCAGTTATGCTCTTCAGGCACCTTCTCAATAACAGTAAGCTAATGCTGCCATTTGACTTAGGTGGTGGACACGTCTAAATATAGCACCCATTAAAACATATCATTTACATCAACAACAACCTCATTTGAGTGCATCGGTATAAATAAGAACAAGCCAGCATACTTTAATACTCTAAAATTTGCTTATCTTGGTGTATTAAAAAAAGTAAATTCCATGGTGCATAGTTGTTATGCTCAATCGACTGACAATTGTTGAAGAAAGCAAGTTAAGCAGATTGAAGAATGAGGCCTGCTAGCAGAATCACTCTGGTTACACAAGTGACTTCAGCACCATGTTTGTTCTAAAGATTCACCAAATTAATTCATTTAGTTAGGAAGAGGTACAATCAGTCAGATGTGTTATAGACTGGTTCATGTAGATTCCTACTGTTCAAAGGTTTGAAATCAATACCTCGCAGGACCACAGCAAACACACGACGTCAAAAGGACGTTCAAATCACGACCGTCTCACGTCGGTCAGTCCAGAACAACTCTTGCACGTAAGGAGGGCGTACAAAATAGGTTCACTGCTGGTGACTGTGGAGTCCATTTGAGTGACAGTGAACTCACTCTAATTGTCGCATGGTGTGTTAGTGTTATCCTGCTGGAATTAGCCGTCAGAAGATGGTACACTGTGGCCATAAAGGGATGAACATGGTCAGCAACAAAACACAGCTAGTTTGTTTAGTTTAAACAATGATCAGTTCGTATTAAGGGGCCCAAAGTGTGCCGAGAAAAATATCATTCACACAAACACATCACCAGATCTGTTGATACAAGGCAGGATGGATCATCGCTATCATTTTGTCGCTAACATTACGCCAAGTTCTGAGCTTGTCCTCTGAGTGCTGCAGAGGCAACAGATCAGGCGAGTTGTTCCAATCTTCTATTGCAAAATTTTGATGAGTCCATGAGAATTGTAGCTTCATTTACCTGTTCTTAGCTGACAGCAGACACACCTGGTTTGGTCTTCTGCTGCTGTGGTCTATCTGCTTCAAGGTTTGATGTGTTTTGTGTTCAGATATGCTTTTCTGCGTACCTCATTGTAACAACTGGTTAGTGTTACAATGGCCTTCCTATTAGCTTGACCCAGTCTAGCCATTTTCCTCTGGCATTAGTGAGGCCTCACTGGATATTTAGCCTATTTCAGAGCATTCCCTGTAAACCCCGCAGATGGCTTTGCAAGGCATATTCCAGTAGATCAGCAGTTTCTGAAGTTCTCAAGCCAGCCCGTCTAACACCAACAAAGATGCCATATTCAAAGTTACTGAAAGTATCTCTCTTCCGCGTTTTTATGCTTGGATTGAACCTCAGAAGTTCGACTTGACCCTTTCTCCATATGACTGGCTAATTAGATATGTGCATTAAAAAGCAATTGGGCAGGTGTACCTAAAAAGTGGTCAGTAAGTGTATAACACTCTGATTGGTTCAGTGGCAGGACCTAGGGCTAGCATCACAATCACACAAACCTGAGTTATAGGATAGGATCTAGAATTCTCAGAATGGTATATGTAATATATGTAAATCGACAACTGTCTTAAATTGGTTATTCTCTGATACAATTAAAGTTTTAAATGTAATTGTTAAAAACTGTATTCACTAAAACATATTCTGTATCGACTATTCTTTGGATCAAGTTAGTAATATCCTCTTTTAAAATGAACTATGTTTTGACATGGCATGTTAGCCATGTTTTTTGTCTAGTGGATGGAAAGCGATGATATGGTTATTATCATATCTCTACCATGGTTGGTTACTATAAACTACTATAGTAAAATCACGGTTTATTTTCATAGGGTTCTACTTATAAGAATACTATATAACATAATATTTAACTATTATATTATATAATGTAATACTAAGAATACTTGAAATCTGCCGTATTGCATCAAGGGCAAGTTTTTCCAATGGGAAGGTGGTCATGTAGCTTTTCAAAAAGACCAGAATTGTCTCAGAAAGCGAGATCCGCAATCAGATTTGCAATTTGTTGTGGTTCAAAAGTTAACAACACAAAAATGTTCGTTAGAGGTAACTAAAGATGGAAATGACGATTCTGATGTCAAGGGAACGCAGCTGCCATATCATAGCCGCAGACTTCAACAACTGAAAACCAATTTCACACAGCACTGTTACATCCCTCATATTCTGCAGGACCGTAGACGACAAGCCACGTAGTGGTCGTCCAAAATCTACCACCATCGAAGCAAACTCAGCAACGCGGGACGTGACGTGTCCTGTGACTTTTGACTCACCCTGTACATTTCTCTCTGTGTCTTTCTACTGTGTTTAGTTACATCACTGAGTTTGTTGACCTTGGAAACGTGTCAGCGCTTAGGACGTTCCGTGTACTCAGAGCACTTAAAACAATCACTGTTATTCCTGGTAAATTTCCTACTGCATTCACATTCAGTTTCTCATGCAATTGTCAGATTTGCCCCTTATTTTAACAATTTCCCCTGCTCCTTCACATCCAGTCTCTTGTTCCCAGGCTTGAAAACTATTGTTGGCGCTCTGATACAGTCTGTCAAAAAGATGGTGGATGTGATGATTCTGACCAACTTTGCCCTGGCTGTATTTGCCCTTATTGGCCTACAGTTGTTTATGGGGAACCTGCGTCAGAAATGTATACGCTGGCCCATCTCAAACAGCACCGCAGAAGACTACAACTCCACTCTGGCCTTCAACAGCACCTTCATGAACAGCACGTTTGATTTCAAAGCCTATATTGAAAATGAAGGTGACTTTAGGTTCATGGGAACAGTTTGGTTACTGAAATCATTCAGGTTTTATTCACCTTTTAATATAAAATGTTTCAACACAGCCTCTATGTTTGCATTCCAGAAAATCAGTACTTCCTTGAAGGCAGCTTGGACGCATTACTTTGTGGAAACAGTTCTGATGCTGGGTACGTTTAGCTGATGTTGAAACAACCCAAAATCGTACAGTATTAACATGAGATAGTTCATGTTTTGTCTTGTGAACTTCATTTAAATTGTTAATAAACACCCATTCCTGTCTTTCAGGCCTGCAACACGTTCCAAAAAGAAAACTGAGACATTAAAGCATTTAACATTTTTCAACATTGCTCCTGTTTCTCACAACACTTAAAAGTTTGTCACTGAAAATACCAAACGATGAAATGCTTCAGGTGTTATTTTGTCCCATTCCTTATGAAAACACATCTTAAGCTGTGCAGCAGTATGAGCTTGTCATTGTTGCATTTTTTTTGTTAAAAAATATCTACACATTCTCTATTGGTGACAGATCAGGACTACAGGCAAAAAAAAAAACAAAACAATCTGGAACACTGATTCATCTGACCATGATACATGTTTCCACTGTGTGATGGTTCAGCTAAGATGCCTCCGAGCCCAGAGAAAAAGAAAACCGCTTCTGGACATGGTTAACGGACACACATTTTTTGCAAATTAAAGTTGTAAGTGACATTTGTGACTGTAACTCTTGACAAGCTTGTCCCTTGTGGTTCTATCAGCTATTGTTGAATGGTGGTTCTTGATGCAGTGCCATCTGAGGGATTGAAGATCACGTACGTTCAGCTTGTACCCTTGCCCTATATGCACTGAAATTCCTCCTGATTCCTTAACTCACTTCATGATATTACGCACTGTAGAGGGAGAAATCTGCATATTCCTTTGCAAACTTTCATTGAGAAACAGTGTGTTGAAACATTTCAATACTTTTTTTCATGCATTTGTTGACTGGAGATCCTCTCCCCAGCTCTGCTTCCAAAGACTGAGCCTTTCTCCTTTCAGATTACATCACTAATCACATCACTGTTTAGGTTTTTATAATTTTATTTCTATCTCATAACTAGCCCCAAACTGCCCCATGTCAACATTCTGAATGTGTCGCAGGCCTGAAATGCAAGAATGGATGTATATTATCAAATTCAATGGTTAACCAGACAAAACATCTTAAATGAATTCTTACTTTAAATAAAAGTGAGTGTAAGTAAATTAAATGTAAAGTAAATGTGAGATTCCCTGCAGTTTCTCTCCTTTTCATTTTCCATAATGTCCCAACTCTTTTTGTGTTAGAAAATTACAAACAATTACAGCTAGATGTTTAATGTTTAGTGCTGATATTTCACGGCTGCTGTTTCGACAGAAAGTGTCCAGAAGGATTCGTGTGTATGAAGGCGGGGAGGAACCCAAACTATGGCTACACCAGCTATGACACCTTCGGTTGGGCCTTCCTTGCACTCTTTAGGTTAATGACTCAAGACTACTGGGAGAACCTTTTTCAACTGGTACATGAATTGCTTCAGTTTTTTTGGCTACTGCATGTGTGTTTAGAAACAAAACGTTATTGTCTATTGTTAATATCACCAGTAAACTGCTCCAAAAATTACGGGATAATTAAAAATGACATATCCCATAATTAAATACTCCCTCATTTTTGTGATCAGTGTATGTAATTACAACATCATACACACATCAGGCATACAATAAAAAATTTAATGTAGTAAAATAGTTCATTGTAACTAATGTCCTGCAAATGCTCTGCATATATATAATATACTGTACTCTGTCAGAAGCTTACTTACATAAAACATGTAAGCTTAGGGCACCTATAGTATTAAAAAATGTCATTTTTTTAGCAGTTGGGTAACTTTACGTCATGCTTCACCTAGACTCTTCGTGCAGCTGGGAAAACCTACATGCTTTTCTTTGTGGTCGTTATCTTCCTGGGATCCTTCTATCTTATTAACCTGATCCTGGCTGTAGTTGCCATGGCGTATGATGAACAGAACCAAGCCACACTTGCCGAGGCCCGCGAGAAAGAAGAAGAGTTTCAGAGACTAATGGAGCAACTCAATAACCATGAACAACAGGTCAGGTGACTACATGATAATATAATAGATGCCAGAGTTGTCATTTAGCCTTCTAAGCTACTGTGATGTAAATATAATGTATATTTTCACATGAAATCTGCATGGAAATAATGTAATACTCAAATGCATCAGATCAACTGCTGGAACACAAATGGAATGCTACCATCTAGACAGCATCTGAAGCCTACTCCTTCCAGGAAAAATAAATCACCATGGTTACACACACACACACAGACACACATTAACAATCACAAACACTTGCAGAACCAAAATAAATAAGTGAATTGAAAAATAAATGTACATACCTCACTCGCTGCACACAACCAAGAGGGAATGAGTCCAATTCAAGAATATGCAATACAATATGACTTTCTCGTTTGTAACTCAAAGTGTGGCACTACTAGTAGGAAGTCAGTGGTCAAATGACTGTAAAGCCAGCACAGCAAGGCAGTGTTAAGTTAAGCAGACTTCCATTTCATGTCTCTTCTTGTCACCATGTGCAACACAGACCATAACAAATTTCCTACTTATGCACATAATTCATGTTAAGTAAATCAATATTCATAAAAACTTCAATACAAATATGTAAAACAAACATCAAGGTACAATATCATTACACACTAGTTATTATATTTATGATGGTAAAAGTAGACATGCTAGTAAATTAATTTCATCAGCTGTATACGGCTGCAATATCCTGAGGTAAAATGCAGATATTTATTATCAATTATAATTTGTATAATTTGTTAAGACCTTAAAGTGATTGTTAAAGTGAACGGACGTTAAATGGTGCTTACCTATGTTTAGGGATTGCCAGATTCCAGTCCTAAAATCCAGCATATTTGATTCAACTTACAAGCAAAATACCAAGTCCCTCATAGGGATGGGTTTGATTACACAAAAAAACACAAATGGTCTTATTTAACTGTTGGGAATATACACTTTACATATCTAGCTTTAAATACATATTCTACTAAGTGGATTTTTAACTCTGATCGCACAATACAGATTTTTTTTCTCAGATTTATTGCTTCATTGTTACTTATTTGCAGATGCAAGCGGGTAGTAAAGCATCATTGGCCAGTCAGGTAACTAGAAGCCGAAGCTCTGAAATGGCAGATGATGGAGATGATGTGATAAAGGACTGTAATGGTAGGATCATACCACGTCTGGTCATCAACAGAGTCCCATCTCTGATGAAGGTAAAGCTTGACCTTTTATTAACTCAATTTAATGAACTCAAATATACTAACAGGACATTAGTTATAATATTATTTCAAGTTTGTTATTTGTATTGCTGGATATTTGACTAATTTTGCACTTGAATTTCTGCTAAATGTCTGCTTTTATGTGAGAAAATATTCATTTTAGGTGAACTTTTCATATTTGTTTGGGATGATTTGTTTGGATCTGGGATCACTCATATAAGTTTGAGAGCATTTATTTCACCACTGCAGCGATTTCAAAGAACAGAGTTCCGGGCTGAACAGATTTCACGAATGATACTTTGCGCATAGTTCAAATTTGGTGAACTTCAGGCCAGAGAGGCCTTTGGAAAGAAGCACCACAGAGATAAAACGGACTTCATTTTTTTGGTCAGAGTTTAGTTTGACTTTAGATAAATATAGTTACATTGTGACATTCTGCACTTTATTAATGATTATTACATTCTAACCAAATGTCATAGGTCAACATCAATGTATAAATTAAAACAGATGGATGCCTTTGTGGGTGCAAGTGTTTATGTTTCTTGTCTTCCTATAATTGTGAAGACCAAAAATCCTATTAATGTTAGGAAAACCTGACAATTGGTCTTTATTGGTGTCATTTACATAATTGCTACCTTTATTTGAAAAAAGCAAAGGTTGGCTAAATATTTGTATTAGATTACATTCATTAGTTACAGTAAACCATTATGCAAAATATCTGTGTGTGTATGGGGGGTTGCAAAAACTTCCACAGCACTGTATATTCAGTCCTGTATTGTTGATTGCTTTTGCTAGCATTATTGTAAACCTTTACTAACAATAAGTCTAGTGTTTTTTCTCTCTATAGAATGCAGAGGATGGGCAAAATTTCGACAGCAAGTCCATAGACTCCAAACATAGCATGATGTACCTGGAGAACCCTGGGCTTTCCAAGAGGGCAGCCAGTGCCATAAGTGTGCTCACCACAACTAGGGAAGGTACCGCTCGAGACCTGAAGCTCTGATGGTGAACTAATTACTGGGAATGTTGAGCCTCTACACTTCTTAATATGCCCAACGTTCAACACTGAACAACATCTGTAGATGAACGTAATTATAACTTTAGAACAGTTTATTAGCAATATTCTCATTTTGAGTTAAGGCAGCATTTTAGTTTTTACCAGACTGCTTTGCTACCAGTGAGCGACACAGCTGTCGGCAATTTCTTGTCACCGGTTTGCACAGAGAGAACATTTACTGTGTGTTTTATGCGTGTGCATGCATGAGATGTGTGAAATCCCAGAGGATGGCTGTGCCTGTGGACAGTACTACCAGAGATTAGTCTGCCCTGATTATTACTCTGTCCTACTAATGAGTGTGCACTGTCTGGGGCTTAGCACTTGAGAGGGAAGGCCAAGTATATTGTGAGTGGAGAAAGCTCTGTTGCTATATCCTGACTGGTGCTAAGCTTCAGTCTATTTTCATACAGTTAAGTGATCCTTCATTTTATTAACGACTAGAATATTGTACGAGTGTAGCCTCTGAATGATTTAAAGATATAAGCGCATTCATCGATGATGCATGAAATAAAGAATTCATTTTACAGTCAGTGTGTGATGTGAACAACGTCTTCTCACTGTCTTTTTATAGAGTTGGAGGAAGCTCAGCGACCTTGCCCCCCAGGCTGGTATAAATTTGCTGACATTTTTCTAAAGTGGGATTGCTGTGCTCCTTGGTTGATCTTCAAGAAATGGGTCCATTTTGTGGTCATGGATCCATTTGTGGACCTGGGAATCACTATTTGCATTGTGCTCAATACGCTCTTTATGGCTATGGAGCATTACCCTATGAGCATGGAATTTGAGCATGTGCTATCTGTTGGCAATTTGGTAGGTACTCTTGAATATAAAGCGCAATAGAGTGTGTGTTTGTGTGGATCTGAGTAGCATGTAACAGCTCTCCCGTTGCCAGAGCAATACAGCACATGAAACAGAGTGAGCAGATATAGAATAGAGTAGGCTCAGTAAGTTGTGCGTTTCTGGTTTATAAACTGCCTTTGATGAGTTGAAGGTATAATGTGGCAGTATAGACTGAGAAGGGTCTGGTTCAAGGCTATGGGACGGGAAACACCAAAAGGGTGATAGCGCAGGTATTTGCATCTGTGGAAAAGGTTTGAGGTTTGGTTTTAGGTACCCAAAGGTTTGTGGTGCCTAAAAGACCAGGGGTTATGAATGAAATGTTCAGCCCAACAGGCCTCCACGTGGAGGTGGATCTCTGACACATGATACAGACCAAGATTGTCCAGTTTGTTTGTTTATTTGTTCGTATTACTTAATGTTGCCTAGCTTAGTGACACACACAACGTTATCTCAAGAATAGTCATATATACACACACACTCAAGCCAATGCCAGTTTAGAGTAGTCAATTAACCAACACACATGTCTTTTGGCTGCGGGAGGAAACGGGAGTACTCAGAGCAAACCCATCGAGACACCATGCAAACATACAAACTCTATACAGAAAGGACCCAGATCACTCCAGCCTAGAATTGAACCCAAAACCTTATTGCTGTACCACCCACCAGAGTGCCAAATACATACCAATACATAACGACTGGTTGCTTCTTAAAAGACATATTCTAGTGAAAACAAAGAATGAGTAATGGATCAAATTAATGCTTGCAAGCTTTTTTACACTGATACTGAAACACGTCTGCTTGTGTGCTGTCAGGTGTTCACTGGAATTTTCACAGCTGAAATGGTGTTCAAGCTAATTGCCATGGACCCATACTACTACTTCCAAGTGGGCTGGAACATCTTTGACAGCATCATTGTTACTCTCAGCCTTGTGGAGTTGGGACTAGCTAATGTGCAGGGTCTGTCAGTCCTTAGGTCCTTCCGTTTGGTAAGAATGAACAAGAAACAAGAACAAATTTATATAAGATGTATTTTTACCTTACATTTTCCTCTTATGTGTCTGTAGTCTATATTTTTATTGGAAGTACAGTCACCCATCACTGGGTTGGTACTCTCAGGTACACTTTTAACCTTGTTGGGAAAGTGAATCGAGTGTAGCTTAAACCCATTTAAGTTATATACATATGTGCTTGAAAAGCCATTATTTACTCTGTACTTTATTTATCTCTTTAGTCATTTAGTATTTCATTTAGTATACTTTTTAGTGTTCCATTTTCCTGCATAGGCATGACCTAAAACCGTCAGATGTCTCCTAAATAAGACATAGAGAACCGAATTAAACAAATGAGACAAATATATTATTATTGTTTATTTAATTATTGAGGGGGAAAAAAATCAATATTACAGACAATATTACATGAGTTACAACATTTAAAATCAAAGTACCGGTAGGTGTTGCTCTGCCATGGACGAGAAACGAAGAGTATTTAACTGCAGTTAAAATAATAAAAAATACTTAAAAAAATAGCTACCACCTATCGTTGCCTTATCTGCAGTGCGGCTGTCTTTCTTTTAAATATTTGTGGACGTCATTTACTCCATGAGAAAAAATGGCTTGAAGACTGAAAGTGTTCGAGTTTAAGGTAATTTCCTCGGGTATTATGGGTGTCCTGTACTTCTGCTCAGCAATCCATTAAAATAATTGACTTTAGTGGGACTCACATTGGCTAATGTTAATGTTTTGGAGTCTGCCATAAAGAGAACACTGAACAGCAATGATGTAGACCATAAGGTTGCAAGTAGAAACGATTGTTCTCCAAAAAGTACATTGCTTCCTGTCTGGATTTTGTTCACGTCGTCAAACAAGAAAGCCATTACATAAAACATTTTGTGGTGAGAGGCCATAATAGAAGCTTTTGGTTGGAATGAGGAGTGTTCTGTTTGGAGAAAAGAAAACACTGCATTCCAACAAAAGAACCTTGTCCCATCTGTGAAACATGGTGACGGTAGTATCATAGTATCGGTGTGTTTTGTGCCTGTCACATACTACATGATGTCACATATGGTATAAATACATTAACAAATAGTATTTTTCTCTCATTTCTTTAATTGCCTTCATTTGATCTTCCTTTGTGTGGAAATCTGATGTAGATTTAGGTTACCTTTGTTATGTTACTTAAGGTTTATGTACCTTGGTGAACAACATGTGTACTTGCAAAGTAACTATTTTGTAACATTATATGTCTGATCTGTCTTTTGTTTAACTGCCGCTTGGGCTGGAGATAGCTGCGCGTCTTCAAACTGGCCAAATCCTGGCCTACTCTGAACATGTTAATCAAGATCATAGGCAACTCAGTGGGTGCTCTTGGGAACCTCACTTTGGTGCTGGCTATCATCGTCTTCATCTTTGCTGTGGTGGGCATGCAGCTTTTTGGCAAGAGTTACAAAGACTGCGTCTGTAAGATCGCACAGGACTGCGAGCTGCCCCGCTGGCATATGAATGACTTCTTCCACTCATTCCTCATCGTCTTCCGCATTCTTTGCGGCGAGTGGATTGAAACCATGTGGGACTGCATGGAGGTGGCTGGTGCAGGCATGTGCCTGGTGGTGTTCCTCATGGTCATGGTCATAGGAAACCTGGTGGTGAGTACACTTTGTCTATATCGAGAAAATTTAATGTGAAGTGTTTAAGTGATTTCCAATAATGTACTTTGTCATTTCGACATCTTGTCCAGGTTATTTCCTAAGCTCTGTTATGGAAATGGATGGTTACATTTTTATGATGGGGTTTATCTTCTGTACTTTATTATTTTTAGGACTTTCTTTAGCACTGTCACAGGCTTTTATTGTAAGATATTGCCAGTTTGATGTCTGCAGCTAGTATCTTGATGTCCATTGGTAGTATAACCATGGTGCTGCCCAATCGGCATTTTTATTCCCTGGCATGAAAGCCCTTTTAGAAGCACAAAGGCTGTTTAGCAGTAAAGCTGCCTCATACTACTGTAATGCTCATGTTTTGGATGTCATTTCTGGGGTGTCCACAAGCAAGAGTACCCTCTCCATCTCTCTTTCCCTTCCATATCCTTTCATCTTTTTTGTCCCACTGGCCAGCTGAAACTTGACCACTGTTTTTCCCCTTTCATTCCTTATTTGGTCTAAAAAGACAAAGACAACCTTAAGTTCAAAAACCAACAAAAAATCAGTCCAGTAGAGGTCTAAATCTATCTCAAATAGTTTACATGCTTTCGACACCACACTGAAGTTAGAAACCAAGGACAGTTAGCCATGTCGCTTAGCATGATGTTATTTTTTCTGCATTGTTGAAAGAAATAATGGCACTTTGTCACACAAGCTGGATTGGTGACCACTAAAGGGGTATTTCTCCAGGTATAACACGCAACCTACTTGTGGGTTTTAAACATTTTCTCAATATTGTAAAATTGTGTAGTCATGTTTTTTTTTAACAATGAAGAACATATTTTAGATTGTAGTGAATATAACAAACTGTATCATCCCTTTCTAGAGTTCTGACATTTACAAAAGAGTACATTCATATCATTTGATAAATCCAAACTTAGGACTCTATTTGCAACTGAAATCTGACAGATTTGTACTGTGACCACACATGGATGACATTTGGATGGCAAGCATTTAAAAAGCCTTATAAGTCTAATAAGTGCTGATATATGCTCCATTTAATACTACGCAAGTTTGGCGTTACCATTGGAGCCAATTAATAATCTGGGTTAGGTATATTCCCTGGCGGAAGGAGAAAAGGAAATTGCCCATCTAACAAATGCATTATCAAGCAGCAGTAGTGAATACACGGATCTTGTGTTACATCCAGGCACACTCAGACACACACACCTCCAACTGTCTTTAAGACAAACAGTGCAGTGGAACTTAGTGCTCTTTCTCCAGTGCTTGCTTCTATTTAAGTCATATGACTTGAGCCAGCAAACAGCAGTTATGACCTTGGCTATTTGCTAAGACCCAGCTCAAGTGAGCATCTTGGCACACATGGAACAAACACAGATAGCTGAGAAGTACAACATCAGACTGATGTCTGAAGATATGATATGTGCCAGGTTTTTGCTTCACACAGCACAATGCCCCAGCAGAGCCAGCAGGCCGGAGCCAGATACTAAAGCAGCATACAAATACCTTTCATTTCTGCTACAATGACTAGGGGTAGTATTATCACATGAACCATTGTTGGATTTTGACATGCTTTCTGAATTTCAGCAGTAGGTCCTGATAATCTCATATATACCTCAGAATGTCAGTCATCTTTATTGCAGTGCTTTACATGAAGAAACTTCATGTAAAAGGTATTATAAGCAAAAAAGTCTATTTCGTTTCCAAAAGGGCCATCCGGTAAAGTTAATTAAATGCTGAATCAGTCTATTGGCAGCTTGGAGAGAGCCAGCTACTAGACAGGCCTTGCATTTGAATCCTGGGCTTGGCATGGAACCTGAAGGTCTGGTGATGCAGTTACCCTCTGTTCCAGTAATGGGGCTCTGATGTTCCATCCAAGGAGCACTTTCACCTGCACACAAGAAATACTAGTTAAAGCTCCAGACTCTTTGTGTCTCTGACCAATAAAAACAGGGCCAAATCAGGAATTTTCAATAAGCATTTCTAACTGTGCAAGACCCAATAAAAAAATAACAAATCATTTAAAATGAATCACTCATTAATTAATAAATAACCACTTTTTTTTGTTTTGTTTTGCTAATCTGAATATAAGAACTTTGCATGCATGCCTGCTATCCCAGGTGGTGGCAGTGGCACCATGCAGCCCCTGACAGATTATTGGCTACAGTATACATGTGTATGAACACCCTTAGCTTATCAGCACTGTTTTTTTTACATATATATACATACATACACATCTTGCATATGTTTTACCATTTCTCTACTCTAGAGTTAAGTGACAAATTTGGCTCTCACAGTTTGTCACATTTCAATTTAAATTGACCAACTATGTGATTTTATCCTTTAAAAATGATTCGGGGAGCTTGAACACTAGTTAGTTTTGGTCCACTTGAATCTATGCTTTAACTAGTATAGAAATTATCTGTATATGTTTAAATGTTTTCTTTAAATTATTGGTATTGTACCTATATTGTTGTTTGGAGTAAATCGTACTGTACGTGCACAGTGCCTAACATTTTCTAACATTTCTGCCATGAAAAAAAAAAAAGTGAAACATATATTGAAACATATCGTTATTTGTCATTTCCGGAATATATTTAGTTCTTACTGAATATATATATATATATATATATATATATATATATATATATATATA
>JAUZST010000102.1:143778-164815 GCA_034779995.1 Parotocinclus haroldoi | reverse complement strand
CAATTCAATTCAATTTTATTTATATAGCGCTTTTTACAATGTAACATTGTCTCAAAGCAGCTTTACAGTAATACAGTATCTTAAAAGGCCAATCCCAAGTTGAGCAAGCCTAGGGCGACAGTGTCAAGGAAAAACTCCCTAAAATGGTAGGAAGAAACCTTGGGAGGAACCAAGACTCAACAGGGGACCCATCCTCTATGGCCCATTCATCATCTATCCTAGATGTTAATTACATAAATTAGTTTAAAATAAATAAATTATTAATAACATTTAAATTAGTAATAGAAAAATTATAAAATAAACTAAGTTACCATTTACTTTTTTTACATTTTGTTATTTTGTGGCCTTGTTCTAAAAGACAGAGAAAAACATTTTTCCCATTATTCTGCAATGAATACCCTAAATTTAATGGGGACTGTGGGTAGGCAGACATTTTCAAGTCTCTACAAAGATTCAAATTGGTACAGGTCAGGGCTCTGGTTGAGTCTCTCAATGATATTCAGAGTTGTCCTCGAACCACTCTTCAGTTGTCTTGGATGTGTGCTGTCTTGTTGAAAAGTTAAACTTTGGCCTAGTCTGTGGTCCTGAGTCCTCTGGATCAGGGTTTAATTGATCATATCTCTCTAATTTACTTTTATCTCACCCTTCACTTTTCCCTCATCCCTGACCAGTCTCTCTGTTCCAGGTGCTGAAAAACATCCCCACAGCATGAAACTGCCACCACCACCACTTCACTGTAGGGATGGCATTGGACAGGTTAGAACTGACCTAGAATTGAGGCCAAAAAGTTAGTGTTCTACTGAGGAGAAGCTTATGTCTGGCCACAAAGCCATCAAGTCCTAGTCAAGATTTGTGGAGTGAGTGAGGAGCTTTGCCCATCTGCACACAATATATTTGGAGCTCAGCAAACATAAGCACTGGGTTCTTGGTCACGTCTCTTAACAAGGTCATTCTCCTCTAATTACTTACTTAATCTTTATTAGGAAGAGTCCTGGTCATTCCAAACTGTGCTGAGGCCATATCAAATCACAATACTTCCATATTTTAGTTTTAAATAAATTTGCTAAAACTTTCTCATAAGGCTACAATGAGTGCAGATTGATGAGTGAAAAAATGAAAGGGTCTGAAGGCTTTCTAAGGTGCTCTGTGTTATATATTGATGATAACAATTGCTATAATTTGACTCACCTGGAGCATTGCAAAAAAAGGCATTGTCAGCTGAATCTGTGTGCAACATTCGACTTGAGCGATGTCTGTGATGATGGGTTTTACCAGTTACTTCCCTGGAAACAGCAGGAATAATATATTAAACATCACACATCTTACAATCTCACAAGCTTTCCTGTTGCAGTACGTAGTGTAACTGTAGGACATTACTATGGGCATTACCGTGCTATACTCTTGTCATCAAATTTCTGAGGTGTCAGAGATAGTGCTTTCCCCGGCCCAGTAGTTTCCTGGAGCATTTTCCAGGCTGCCAATCGAATCCCAATGTCTGTACCTCTGGGTTCAAATCCCTGTATAAGCCAAAGAGAAACATACAAAATGTCTGAAGGTCCTTTTAGGAATGTATAGGTGTGTGCCTTTTAACAGCTGCATTAGCTCTATTAAACGAGAAATGGATGTTGACCAGACATTAGCATAGTCATAGGCTAATCTAGTCAGTCCAGTCAATAAGTGTGATGTAGCGAGTGACGTGGCAGGAGTGAAAAACTGGTGTAGTTGTGAAACTAAGCCTTTAAATCTACGGCAATTTACAATAATTTAGAAAATACATTAATGTACCTAAATAATTATCTGTAATAATTATTGCAGTTCAGTACAGTACTGTGTGCAGTAACATCATACGTTGGACAGTGCCATACAATGTTTTTGCTGAGTTATTTAGAGTTTTTCTATTTTAATATATTTATATTATTCTTTTCTATCATAATGTCTAGACAGATTTTTATTGCCTGTAATCATTTTTAAGATCTCGGGCCAATAAAACGAACAGACAGTGAAGGCAGATTATTAGTGGAATTGTATTGCTATAATTAGAAACTCTATTTCAAATGCATATGTGCACTACGAATGGAAATGTACTTACTAATAATGGGTCAGAAAAGTCTGGCAGTGGACCAATCAAAATCCCTGCCAGGGAGAAAGCCAGGAGCACCACTGCACATGTGCTAAGTACCGTCACTGGGTATTCCACAATAAGCTGGGTGTAGCTAGGGAAAAAAATCCATTTATTTTAAAACAAGCCTTTAATGAAAGCTATTTAAACCATGGCCTGTTAAACTAACAGTCTTACTTCCATAACCAGATAAATGCAAATGACCCCACTGCAATATGTTGTAATATGTTCTTAGCCTTTAAAAAAAAGTATATACTGTAGTTAGAGTTATATGAACAGCACTAGCAACTTAATCACTCACCTTTTTGGAATCCGATTGGATCTCTCAGTCCTATAAAACAGACTTAAATTATTCTTCACACTTGCACTTGCATTCATATCAATCAGAAGAATGTTTAAGATTAAAAAAAAAAGGTTTGAACCTGACAGTCATCACATGATGTTGAACCGACTTGTAATTACTACCATCATGCGATCCTTTTAGCCAATTACACTGCATTGTGTTATGACACACAGGCTGATGGAAAGGACTGCACCTCTGAACTGCATTGCATGAGCAGTCTGAATGAGAAGGTGCATTTGTTTGATTTAGACAGATGTTGTCTGTGATTGGCTGACGGTGATCACAGCACAGACATCTCTTATGTTTAGGTGATTGGTAGGCACAGGTCTGTAAAGTATGGTCATATAGCTGAGAGGAGGAAGGTGGTCTGGACAGGTGGTTTATGTGGTCCCCCTCTATAGAGACCTCATTCACAGGAAACTCTGCATCCTCACTATCTGGGGGACACAATGACACCGTTGGGATCTCACTGCAATAGAGCAAAAAAAAAAAAACATTAATCTTTAGTTTTCTTTCGTTGCATTTTGCATGTACCTTATATATCAGTCACCTCTGAAATGTTTGGCACCCTTGGTAAAGATGGGTTAAAATACTTCCCTGGACAAAACAATTGTGGTTGTATGAGGGTGATCTGGCTATAAATAACTGCAAGGTGTAAGACGGGATTGACAGCTTGAGAAGAGGTGGTGGAGGTGAAGAACAGTGCAGTGAATGTCTCGTTTAATGTGTGGAAAATGAGTCACAAAGCAGATGTTAGTAATTGGCATGCCAACGGCCATGGTGTAAAGGAACATTCAGGCGCAGTCATACATCTGGATTGGCCAAATGCCCAGATGTGCATCCTCTGGGAAGTCTATGGAACTATAAGTCACCAGGGAAGATGTCTACAAAGTCTGGCTGAACTGTACAATTATTTGCTGCAAGAGTGGATGACATGGCTTGGCATTAAAAGGGGCATAAAAATGTTTATACAGAAAATACCCCCATTGGTGATACAGTGAAGGATCTGTTATGCTTTATCCAGGTTTATTAACTGATAATTATGTCTTACAAGAGATAAAACATAATGCTGAAGGTTTTCCCCAACTGACATATAGCCAATACATCTACATTCCATAAAGATTACATAATAGAAAATGAATTCTATAAGATCAAGAAAAGCTGACTTCATCTTTCAACACTGAGCTTAACACACTGGAGATTCATGTTAATCGACTTATTGCATCACAGGAACACAGCCAAAACTACCAGTTTCTGTGGAATTACGAGTATCTAAATACATAAAAGACTTGACTTGAGAGCTTTTTTTTAATTGGTTCTATAACAGAAGTCTTATAAAATAACACTATATTACAAAACGAGATAGAAGAAGCCTTTTGTTGGGAAGGCTTTCCACAAGGTTTAGGAGGGTGCTTATCATAATTTAAAACATAAAACATAAAACATAAAAACATCAGAGACTGATGTTGATTGAGAAGATCTAGCTTTTGGCTCTAATTCATCCCAAAGGTGATGAGGTCAGGATTCTGTCAAAGACAGTCAAGTTCTTGCACACCAACCTTCCCCCATGTCTTACGGGCATTGCTTTGTGCAATTAAGGGGCTGAGCCCAACTCCTGAAAATCAGCCCCACAACATAATCCCTCCCACCAAACTTTACACTTGGCAAAAGGCAGTCAGACAAAATGCTGTTCTCCTGGCAACTGCCAAACAGGCTCATCCATAAGATTGCCATATGGAGATATCTGATTTGGCACTCCAGAAAGAATGTCTCTGCTGTAAAGTTCGGTGGTGTTCAGAAGCTTTGCATTGCTCTTTGTTATGATGTGAGAATTTGAGTGAAACACAGTAGGCCAGCACCCTAAGTTTTGACTGGTCAACTTCATGTAATCTGTTAATAAACGTCCATTCCTGCATTTCAGGACTGCAACACAGTCCAAAACCAGGAGTGTTTTTTATTGGAGACCTGTAGACCATCTCATTAAGATGCATAGATTGGTGGTATTTTATATATATACGGGTGGAAAGGTGGTGCTGTGATTAGCACTCTCACCACACCTCCAGGCCTTGTCTCTGACTGTGTAGTTTGTATGTTCTCCCTGTTTCTCTGTAAATTCTCTCAAGGTACTCCAGCGTTCTCCCACATTCCACAAACACATGTTAAGACATTTGACATCTCTAAAGTGCTACAGTGTGTGTGTGCATGTGCCCTACCATTGCCTTGCACCCTGTACTGTGGGTTACTTTCCCTCCCTCATCCCCTTCAATTTGATTAACATAGTCCAAAGCTTTTATGGGGTAAATTAGGGCTAGACATAATGACATAAATGAATAGTGATGTGATTTCAAACAGGTGATTGTAATCATGATTTGGTACAAAAGCAGCATTAGGGAAAGGTTGAAGGAAGAGTCTTGATGAGCAAAGATGGCCAGAGAATCTCCACTTTGTCAACAAATGTGTAAGAAAAAAAATGTATTGAAATTTTAAAAAATAATGTATCCCAAAGAAAGATTGGAGGAATTTGCATATATCCCTCTACTGTGCATAACTATCATTATCATTAACACTTCAAGGAATCAGGAGGAATTTAGGTGCATAAAGGTGAATGGTGTAAGCTGAATCTTGTAATCTTTGATCCCTCAGGTGGCACTGCATCAAAAACCGAAATTTAGCAATAGCTGATATAACCACAAAGAGAAATTTAATTTGTAAACCTTTATCAAGCACTACAACATGTAGTTAAATTGTGCTAAATAGAAGCCTTGTGTTATCCACATCCAGAAGTAGCATTGATTTCTTTGGGCTCGGAGGCACCTAGGATGGATCATCACACAGTGGATTTGTAGTCAAAATGAATTAGTATTCCAGTTTTTTTTAATGGACGCTGTGTGCTCTGGACCAGGCCAGCAAAGTTCAACAAACAGGCTCATGATATTGGGCTATGTCAGTGCCCTTGGTAAAGGTTTACTTTAACTGCAAAACTATAACTCTAATTCCAATTAAGTTGGGAGGTTGTGTAAAACATAAAAAAACAGAATAACAGAAAAATTCTTTTAAACCCATATTCAACTGAATGTGCTACAAAGACAAGACATGACAAGACAATTATGTTCAATTTGATAAACTGATGCCTGCAACAGGTTCCAAAAGAGTTTGGACAGGGGTAACAAAAGACTGGGAAAGTTGATAAATGCTCAAAAAACACCTGTTTGGAGCATTCTGCAACTGAGTGTCAATGATTGGGTATAAAGGGAGCATCCCCAAAAGGTTCAGTCATTCACAAGCAAGGATTGGGTGAGGTTCACCATTTGTGCATGAGCAAAAAGTCCAACAGAGCAAGAGCAACGTTTCTCATAGTGCAATTGCAAGAAATTTAGGGATTTTATCATGTACAGTCCATAATATCATCAAAGATACAGAATATCTGGAGAAATCCCTGCAAGTAAGCGGCAAGTCCGAAAACCATTGTGACCTTCGATCCCTCGGGCGGCACTGCATTAAACATTGACATCATTCTGTAACAGATATTACCACATAGGCTCAGGAACACTTCATAAAACAACTGTCAGTAAAGTAAGTTCATCTCTCCATCTACAAATGCAAGTTAAAACTCTACCATGCAAAGCGAAATCCATACATTTGAACAACACCCTGAAATACCACCGGCTTCTCTGGGCCTGAGTTCATCTGAGATGGACTAACGCAAAGTGGAAAACTGTCCTGGTGCTCTGACGAGTCCACATTTCAAATTGTTTTTGTAAATCATGGACGTTGTGTCCTCTGGGCCAAAGGGGAAAAAAACCGTCCAGATTGTTATCAGCACAAAGTTCAAAATACTTTGATGGTATGGATATGGGTTAGAGCCCATGCCATGGGTAACTTGCACATTTGTGAAGTCACCATTAATGCTAAAAGTTACATACAGGTTTTGGAGCAACATATGCTGCCATCCAAGCAATGTCTTTTTCAGGGGAATCCCTGCTTAATTCAGCAAGACAATACCAAGCCACATTCTGCACATGTTACAACAACATGGCTTTGTAACTACAGATTGTGGGTACTAGACTGGCCTGCCTGAAGTCCAGACCTGTCTCCCACTGAAAATGTGTGACAACAGAGACCTCGGACTGTTGAGAAACTGAAGTTGTACATCAAGCAAGAATGGGAAAAATTCCACCTACAAAGCTTCAACAATTAGTGTCCTCAGTTCCCAAACACTTATTGAGTGTTAAAAGGAAAGGTGACGTAACCCATTTCCAACTTGCTTGGAACGTGTTGCAGGCATCAAATTCAAAATGAGTGAATATTTAAAACAATAAAGTAAGAGGGCATGGCCTGGAGTGGCCTGTGTGCAGTCCTGATCTGTCCCCAAAAGAGAATGTGTAGACAATTTTGAAATGGACATGTTTGAAAAGACATGTTTGCAGGGAAAAGGGGTCAAAATTACTGAAACACGAAATCGCTTGATATCCTCTGCGCCAAAATATCTTTTAAGTGTGGTGAAAAGAAATGGCAACATTACAATGTGGTAACTGTTTTTACCATCCCAAATTTTCTTGGAATGAGTTTCAGGCCAGAAATGCAGGAATGGAAGTTTGTTAACGAACAAAATTCAGGTGACCAGATAAAACAATCACACTGTTTGCATCAACATCAAGTGTTTTTCATGCATTTTCCGTATTGTGCCAGCATTTTCTAATTTGGAGTTGTACATCCACAGCTATTGGATGGTACTGCAGATGAACTTTGCTCCGGACACTGTTTTAATCAATGATTATATAAGGTCACATGTCTTGGCCAATAGAATTGATGAAGCTTAGCTAAACCTCAGCTTTAAGCGTCCAGATAGAAATTGCTGTAACATTCCCAATGCAGATATGTAAATGATTACAGGTGTGGTCTAATTAGCCATTTGGTCTTGCTACAAGAGGGAGTAAAAGCGCTTGACCCTTTGCCCTATAAACATACTCTCAGGGGCAACTTTCAGGTAGTGTACCTCTTGATGTGAGATTGTTGACTGCTAGACATGCCTCTATGACACATTTGGCCACATCTGGGCCTGTAAATCTTACAAGCTTATGGTTTGCTAAAGCTGGTGTACCAGCTCATCTGCACTGCTGTGTTTATTGTGTGCTGTCCCACTTAAACTCATATACTCAAGTGCCACGTCAACTCCATAAAAACCCATTCAAATCACATACTCCCACTTTCCATACACTTTATATGTGGTAATTGTGGTATCCAGTTGTTTTATACCATATGTAAGTGAATCGTTTTGTAATTACAGCAGGATCACCACTGACTATCTACCTTGTTTCATGCTGTTTTGTGGTAACTAATGAATACCACTCAGATCCAACACAGTGGATTACATGCAGGTTTCAGGTTTTATTAGTGTACCAGCACATAAAAAACACTCACTGGTCCTGTTTTCAACACTCACTAAATGTACAATGCACCTTCTTCACTTACGAGTTTTAACATTTTCCACTCAAGGCAAACCTTGCTTTTCTCAAATATTTACCACACTATGATATAATAAAACCATGCTGACCTTTAATTATAGATTGTATTATTTAATACAACTATTTTCACATCCTGTAAACCATTTTCTGGAGTGCTGTGGATTGGCAGCATGGCACTGATGGGGTGTAAACAGACTAACGATTGAAACTCATGCTTTAGATCATTACTACAAAGCCATACTAAATGCTTCTAGGGAACATTATGCAAATGACGATTATGCATGTGATTACTGGCAGCTTGAATTAGACAAATGGTGATCTCTTAAGAAAAGAGAAGTGCATTGCTTCAAGGCCCAATTATACTAAAAAAAGACCCTATCAGCATTAGAAAAACCTTGAAAATGAGCTGTAAGTTCAACTAATAAAGAAAGACTACTGCTTAGAGCTTAAAAGCACAGACGAGTCTTGTAAATACTGTATAATGGAACAGAAAAAAAGTATCCAGGCTGCTGTCTTTGTTTCTTGATCTAGGTTTCAATTAACACCTTTTTACAAAAATGCTTTTATATTTGAATGTTTAATGTTTGCAGAAGTGGTCTTTTTAAATTAATTTATATGCCATTGAGAAAACACACATGACCAATTTAATATCTCACAACTAGTCAAAGTTTGTCCTCTGTTTGCACTACATATATTTAATTTTTAATTATTGCCAATGCTGCTTTGCAACTTGATAAAATATCATGAAATTCTGCAGAGGGCTTTTAATCTGAAATGACAGATACTGATAGTGAAAAGCAAAGCAAGCAAAGCAAAGTGAGAAGGAGAAAACAGGTAGAAGAGGGCTAGAGAGAAAAGTAGATGAACTAAGTAGGGTAGGGATGAAAACACGTGCTCAAAATAAAGTAAATATAATAAATTATTAGTGGTATTCAAAGTAAGATTGAGAGACTGTAGATTTACAGAGGTTATATACAGTGTATCACAAAAGTAAGTACACCCCTCACATTTCTGCAGATATTTAAGTATATCTTTTCATAGGACAACACAAAATGACACTTTGGCACAATGAAAAGTTGTCTGTGTGCAGCTTATATAACAGTGTAAATTTATTCTTCCCTCAAAATAACTCAATATACGGCCATTAATGTCTAAACCACTGGCAACAAAAGTTAGTACAACCCTTAGTGAAAGTTCCCTGTCAATATTTTGTGTGGCCACCATTATTTTCCAGAACTGCTTTAACTCTCCTGGGCATGGAGTTTACCAGAGTGTCACAGGTTGCCACAGGTTTTCCACTCCTTCATGATGACATCACAGAGCTGGTGAATATTCAAGACTTTGCGCTCCTCCACCTGCAACTGGGTTTAGGCCAGTCCATCACCTTTACCCTCAGCCTCTTCAATAAAGCAGTGGTCATCTTAAAGGTGTGTTTGGGGTCATTGTCATGCTGGAACACTGCCCTGTGACCCAGTTTCCGGAAGGAGGGGATCATGCTCTGCTTCAGTATTTCACAGTACATATTGGAGTTCATGTGTCCCTCAATTAAATGTAACTCCTGTAAAACCTGCTGCAGCCCCAGACCATGGCATTCCCACCACCACCATGCTTGACTGTATCACATGGCATGACACACTTACCTTTGTACTCCTCACCTGATTGCTGCCACACATGCTTGAGGCCATCTGAACTGATCTTAGTTCAGACCATAGGACATGGTTCCAGTAATCCATGTCCTTTGTTTACATGTCTTCAGCAAACTGTTTTTCTTATGTACAGACTTCAGAAAAGGCTTCCACAGCCACGCAGACCAATTTGATGTAGTGTGCGGTGTATGGTCTAAGTACTGTCAGGCTGATCCCCCACCTCTTTAATCTCTGCATCAATGCTGACAGCGCTCCTCCTCCTATCTTTCAAATACAGCATTTAGATCTGATGCTGAGCACGTGCACTCAGCTTCTTTGGACGACCAACGCGAGCTCTGTTTTGAGTGGCCCTGCTTTTTTAAAACTCTGGATGATCTTGGCCACTGTGCTATCTATGGCAATCTTCTTATAGCCATGGCCATCTTCATGTAGCACAACAATTCATCTTTTAAGATCCTCAGAGAGATCTTTGTCATGAGGTGTCATGTTGGAACTTTCAGTGAACAGTATGAGAGAGTGTGAGAGCTGTACTACAAAACTGAACACACCTGCTCCCCATGCACACCTGAGACCCAGTAACTCTAACGAGTCACATGACATTTTGGAGGAAAATGACAAGCTGTGCTCAATTTGGAGATTTAGGGGTGTAGTCTCTTAGGGGTGTACTCACTTTTGTTGCTAGTGATTTAGACATTAATTAAGTTATAATGAGACATATATTGAGTTTTTGATGGAAGAATACATTTACACTGTTATATAAGCTGCACACAGATTACTGTTCATTGTGTCAAAGTGTCATTTTGTCAGTGTTGTCCTATAAAAAGATATCCTTAAATATCTGCAGAAATGTGAGGGGTGTACTTACTTTTGAGATACACTATAGTGTTTAAAAAAAAAAAAAGGTTTCACTAGTGTCTTACAGAGTCTATATTCCTGCATTTATGATTACTTGAAAGAAAAGGTTTTCTACTCCCATATCCTCTCAATTCCCTTTCCTGAAGGCGGCATCCAACTGTAGACTAGAGAATCTCGTGGAGTCACAATGCTACAATCTTCTGCAAATCTCACCCACGTCTTGGAAGCATCCTCATAATAGACATGCATTCTGGCAGGACAATTCCAGCATTGATTCTAATACAGCGTATTAGTGAATACAGACATCTTCAGGTATGTAGCTATTTTTAAATCCATGGTCTAAATATCTGGTGAAAGAATTAGTTATCACCATTTCGCCAGACCTACTTCATAAGACAAAATACCTTTAATCCACAATGGACTGAGTTGCCTTTATCATTAGCACTTTACCCAGAGTTCCTGTATTCAGTGTGTGTTTGTGTGACCATTTGACAGCATGTCTTATGGCAGGCTGCACTAACAGATTTGGGGCACTGGGGGTACATGGTGCTGATGAGGCAGCAGATGCTGTAGACAGAATTATTCTCCACCACTGCGAGCAACTACATTAATAAACAGAACTCGTACCCACCACTGGATTGTATAACACCTGGAAATCCATCTGTCATATGTCCACTGTCATTTGTGAGGTAATTAATTTTTTTAAACAACCCACATATTTTGAAATATCCTCTAATTTTGTGAGCAATATATTATATGAATAATATGGCCACTTATTTTAATTCTTTTGATGATATAAAGCATACAGGTGTAGAATTTCCACACACAAGCAGTAGAATCAGTATTGTTGTAGGGAATCTCAGTGACTCTCAAAATGACACTGATAAATTTGCACCTCTTCAACGATAACAATCACCAGCTACATAAAGAACATAAATAAACTGTTCACCAATTTTTATTAACACTGATGGAGTGTGTCATCCATGAAGTTAACCCCATGGCTTCAGCCCGTCTGGTTCCTGTCTCTGTTCCAACCTCATTTCTAAACACGGCTCCGGCCTCAGTTCCAGCCATCCTGCCCCCATAACTGAGTGAGTTCTGCTTTTCTGTTTCTCATTAGGCCTCCTGTAGTATTGATTCTTTGCCTCTACATTGTGTAAATAAATACTTTGAAATCAGCTTTCTGCTTCTGCCTCCCAATGTCTGCCAGTCATGACACAGTGTTTTTCCGCAACTATCATGGGAAATGTTCCCACACAGTACTTTTATTCTGATGCACTATATATTTCACGTTTGCTAACTTTTTTAAATGCCTGTAATATTACTGTTCATACCTGTTACAGCTATGAGCTATCTGTTAGTTAAAAAAAAGTCTTGCATAATGTTTAGCACGTTTTAGAATAACATACTCGTGATAACAGTGAAGTGATGTGCAATCATCTCATATCAAACATGTTTTGACACGTCTGGCATTTAATAACAGAGACAGAGAGAGAGGGGGGCAGAGAGAGAGAGAGAGGAGTGGGAGAGCTTCCCACCGAGCATCCTGGTGCCATCACTTTCACAGATAAATGATACATGAGACTGTCCACATAATGGAGAGTAACTTATTGAGAAAGATCAACTTTGTAGCTTTATAGAGGTAATATAGGAGGGTTAAAAAAAAGAGGTTTCACTTGTCTCTAACAGTGTCTATATGCTTGCATTTATGATTACTCGAAAGAAAAGGTTTTCTACTGCCATATCCTCTCAATTCCCTTTCCTGAATTGTTTAGAGAATCTTGTAAAGTCACAATGCTACAATCTTCTGCAAAGACTTTACAAGACTGTCCACATAATGGAAACATTATAAACAACAAAACGCAGTGAAGACCACCTTGGAACACCTTGTGTTGGAACACCTTCCTCCTATAAGTGGAGTTAAGCATTTTTGTGACTTGTACCACAGTAGCTCTTCTATTTCTCGTCTATTTGGGTCAGATGGGGGAGGATTCAATGCCCTCATGGACTGATGAACCATGGGTCCCAACACCCTGTTTCTGATTTGTGATTTTTCCCAGCTGAGATCACTGTTGAGATCACATGTATTCAAAACGGCTGAGTGTGAGCAGTTGTTAATTAAAAGATTCTCTAATCCACTCCAGAACATTTCGTGTTCAACAGGTCGACTATGAGAGCTGACTGCTCCATTGCCATTAAATACACCCCAGAACACATGCTGTTGTAGAGAGATAACCTACATTATATGTTATACAGTCTACACATGGTGTATAAATAGCAGTGTGTTGTTTACTCGATTCTCGATTCTATTCCAAGTTTATACTTGTTTGTCTTAATCTGGCTGTGCACCTGCAACAAACAATAGAGCTCTGCCATTAGGCTTGTTGCCAGAACCAATTTCATTGTACGTGAGTATATTTACCAATACGTTCTGTAAGCGACTATTACTTTAAATATTAGAATTGCTTTGGTCAGTAGAGAGTGCACTGGCTTGATGTGATCTGACAATGCTGCAGCAGTTTTGTTGAGTTAGGCAGTTTATACAGCCAAGAATGAATAGCGACTGTAGTGATTTGTCACAGTTCAGTGCAGAGTACTTGCTCCGCCATTACTTGACATCAAATGACGTTAATATAGCACAAAGAGCTGTGATAAATACACCTGATTTTTCCATCCAATAGCAGGTCAAGTGTTTGGCTTTAATCAGGCAAATACCTTTTTGCATAGGCCCAGAATTTCACAGTGAATATGAAATATTTATTCTGCTAATCATGCATTTAACTGCCATTACTAAGTGGCACAGTGGAAGGAAAACATCCTATAGTGATGCACACACTATGCAGGCACCAAAGGTATGATTCTACGTCCGGTAAAGTTGATTACCAAGGATGCTTCATGCTTAGCTCTGTAGAAACTAGAGTAATGCAGTGCTGATAAACACAAATGGAAAACAGTTCTTTCTGTAGTGAGCCACTCAGATGCATTTCCAAATTTATCAAGGTAATAGCTTACAACAGCTTGTAGATCTTTAAGAAACATTTTTGCATGCTCAACTGTTGGCCCTCCTACTTTTTAGAGGTGGGTGATATATATACTAATCACAAAAATGTATAAAACATTACCTAATTTTGTGAGCAGTGTAGTTAAAACACTTAATGATGATATACAGTACGCAATTTACTGCATATATTCCTGCAATGTTAACGAGTGAAGTAATGATGTTAAAATTATTGTATAAATGCAATTTGTAATGATTTACTGGAATGAAAATGTCACACATGTTAAAAAATTATTTATTGGATGTTTGTATTGCTGCACCATTACTAAATATAGATATAATGTAATCCACTAAAAAGCATAACTGGAATCACTGTGTTAATATGAATACGAAGCAATAAAAAAGAAGCATTTGATCTTTGTAAAAAATCAGAAAAGCAGCGACAAGCCAAAGAAAGAAATCAAATCAGATCAGCTTCTTTTTTAATGAAAAAATATATATCCCCAAGGATGCAGGGACGGGGGATAACGTGACGTGGGGGACAAAAAAAACGGGAAGAACCAAAAGGGTAGAGCAAAAGGCTCTCCAAGGTACAGAAAGAAATGAGCTGCTTCGTGGCACGTTCCAAATCGGGTGGCGCAGCTGAGCGGAGAGAACCTTGGGAAACCTGATGATAATTCCCTGCAAAACTATATTAACACAGGGGTTTCCCCCTTACCCATCCATCAGCGATCGAAGCCCCGGGATGTCACCACCTGGCCATAGTGGCACGCTGGAATAGTAGTTAAGAAACAATGGAACAATCGTGTAAGCGAACAATATGTGACGACGTTTAAATAATAAGAGCCCCATGTGATACTAATCACGTCGTCAATCAAAGTTGGGAATATAACCAGTTTCATCGATCACTACGTAAGGAGGAACTGGGACGACGGCAGGGCGGACGGGAAGCTGCAGTGAGGCTCCTAAAACCCCCTACTTACAAGGTGTCTTAGCTGACAGAAATCGGAAGCAGATGAAGGAAGCTGATTTGAAGATACTTTATTATTGAAAGCCAAGCAGAGAACACAAAGGTCAGAAAACATATTTCAGAGTTTAAAACCAGAAACAATCCAATCTGGCGAACAGTCCAAAGTGCAAGAAGGAGAATCGATCAGGGAAAATATGGAAAGGCAAACCAGGTATTAACACAAATGGTCGATAACACAGTATGAAAACAGTAAAGGTGTAGGTCAAAGTGCAGCGTTTTAGTAACTGTGATAATAACAGCCTGACAAGGAATCAGCGACTCAGATTGTGACGGGATAGGGGGTCACAATCTGATAGGGGATGAAATGGTGTGCAACAGGCGTGACACTAGTGACACTAGTGTTATTTATTCTCTTTTACCTCCTTTTCTTAGCTTCAAATCATACATTAATTCATTAAAGCCTATTTTCTGTGCTCTTAGATGTGGATTCTAAACTGAGCACTGCACGGTGATCAAGGCATCATCATTACACGTCGACTGAGCATAACCTTTCTGCACACAGTAAACAAAGATAATGTAGCTGAGCAATTGTTTATGAATGTGAGTGTTCATTATGCAGGAAACAACATGCTTAATTGACAGGAATTGTATTTTGGACCTGCATGATAAGTAATTTATCCTAATTTAGATCAATTGTGATGGGTAAATCTCCCTGTGTTCTCATTGTATTCTTCTATTTTAATTTGTGTGCAGGATGTAGCCAGCCATTTTAAGTAACATAAACAAGATAGAATAATCGCCTGGCGTAAAACCCTTTGATTAACGAATCAAAGGCCTGTACAGAAGGGCCCATGCGTGTTTCTTGTTCTAGAGAAAAGGCTAAAAGAGTGTTAGGCTCAGACATGAATCGCTGCAGCCTATGCTGGAGCTTGTCACCATCTGCTTAGCACCTTTCAGATCTCCCTTGCCTTCTTGTCATTTATTACTGTCAAAGAAAAAGCAATTGATAGCTCATTTAAAGCAGGAATGTCCATTCCAGTCAACAGAAAAATACTAGTTATTAGAGCAGTGCATATGCACTAAACTGATCACTCACGTCAACAGGGAAAACTACAGCATTTTATAATGTTATTCAACCAGCCATAAGTGGGTAAAATACACTGCTCACAAAAATTAGGGGTGATAGATATTTCATTATGCGATATTAGATTTGTGAGCAGAGGAATTTAAAATAGAATAAAACTCACGGCCTTGACTTTAATGAGGATTTGCTTGCCCATAAATTAACCCCCAAGCTTTCCATTAGCTTTCCATCCAATCCTACTACACATTTATACAAGGGGACAGTATTCAAAAACTTCAACAGAATGCAAGTATTTTACTTGATAACATTCTAAAGTCATAACAATCAGCCCTCTATATCTACAAATGGAATAAACCATTCAATGGAATAAACCATCATTATTCCCTAAACAATACAATACATCAACTATATACATAGCATTGATATTGTGTGAGGAATTACAATTAATCTATAGATGTTTTAAAGTTAATGAAAGGATGTGTATAGGTTAGATCCATGTGCTTTGTCATGTTATGTGACATTTAAATATCTGCATTTTTAATCATTGTATTACCATGTCTGCTACATGACAACAATTGAGACTTTGATGCAAAGCAACGGCAGTGATTACCAAAACGATATAATGCAAAATATTCATTTCATTAGCCCTGCTCATTTGAATTTCCCCTCTTACACGTAGTAAGTGTCTGACCACAGATTTTTGCTATAGATCTTCTAACAAGCAAATTAAAGTTAATCAGAGATACTCCAAATCTAATAAAGGAAAAAGTCATTTGTTATGATTTACTTGATTACTTGACACAGTGAGTATTTTTGACTGTTTTTTGCAATGTAATATAGTAATCTATTAGTATCAGTTAATTAACATAATATAACAGATGATAGGACTGTAAACTTTCTCTTCATTTACCATGGCTGCATTCCAAACTCCAAACTACCTACTACATAACTCTAAATAAACTAACTCAGCTGTAAAACTATATCACCAATGGATACTAATACACCAATGGATACAAATAGGATACTGCTGTATGTACTATAACACTATTTAGTTTGAGGCATCCATACCTGTAGATGCAGAGATGCTCATTAATCACTATTTCATATTTTATTTTCTTATAAACACTGAACACTTTTGATGATAAAAGGGTAAAACTACAGCTTCTGGCATTTGAATCACATGTATCTACACTGTACAGATTACACGCCATTTGGGTGATGTGAGCCAATAAATCACTGTCCTTGTGACTGTAGGGTAACAGTGCATGAACGCATGTCACTTTATTTCAGAACTAATATATAGCAGTGACTGTCACTATACCATTTCTAGTGAGCGACTGTGTCTGTATCTGTATCTGTGGACTCTGTAAGTTATAAAGAAAAAATCTTTTTAGACAAATATAGGCTTTTTTTCCAAAAACCTATTACACAGCTCATCAAAAGATGGTCTTTTGACAATCTTTACAATTACCACAATTCTGAGAAGCAGCTTGTTCAATAACAGCTTGGATCACCAACAGAGTGAAATTCCTCCTTGATGTGAACACATTTCTAATACAACTACAAGAACACAATAAATTAGAGGATATTTTAAAATGAATATGAAGTGAATAAAAAAGAAGCAGTAGATTTTATTTCATTAAACAAGATCATCAAACGAGATGCAAAAACTGGATGAGACTGCCACACATTGACTGTTCAGTAGGGTGTATGATCACCTAATACTTTAAAAACACACTGACAGTGATGGGACGATGCTCATCAGCCCACCTCCTACAGGTTCTATGGTGTTTAGCAGATAACAGAATATATACCATTGGTCGCCGGGCATACAGTCCAACACGATGGAAGAGATTTCATATGGTCTGGGTGTATACCCGTTGTCCAGTGGCAGCAAGAAACTGTCCCTACAACTCAACTACAACTCTGCTGCATTGCTGCACCTCCTCCTTATTCCCAATAAGGACACGTCGAGGTCATATCTTGCTACTGTGGCAGTGACCCTGCCTCAGTCTTCTTCGTAACTGTTCCAGTCTCTTGAAAGCAATTTCACAGTCTAATCACGCTTTGGAATGTTCCAAATGCTTTAGCCACTGTTGTCTGGGTTTGACCAGCTACAAGACATTCTATGGCTTTCCAGGCTTTGCATTCAGGCAAATTGTGTTGTGTTGTGTTGAGGCATTGCTAATGTATATTTAGAAAATACATCACCTCAGGACACACACAGAGCAAAGAACTTTGCATGGGTATGTATGTAACAACTATCATGAAACTGAATATTTATTAAAGACAGACATATACTCTATTTAATTTATAGCCTACATAATAGACAAATATAAGCAACAACAAAGTACTTTGTGTTTTGATAAGATAATAACCAATTCAGTTTTGGCAGTTTATGGATAAGTCAGAAAAAACTGCAGTGGGGGTCAAAAAAAGACCACTATTAAAAATGCTTGCTTGGATATTTTTGGAGAATGATTCATAATATAAAACAAATCCCAAATCTTTGCAATGTTCACTTCAAGTTCAAAGAAGACCAAGGAGTGCTGACTATCACGGACAATCGTCCACAGTCACCTTATCCATACAATATTGAGCATTTATGGGGTTGCTTGAGGACAGAGAAAGGCAAGAAAAAGCAAAATAACATCACAATGCTTTTTGAAAACCCATCCATATCCACAAAGACTGGTTCCAGGACCGCCTGCGGATAAAGTCTACAGATGTTCAAGTCACTTATATAAGCCTATGAACATTCTTCAGAATACATGAAATAATCTATAGACTACTTACACTGCATAATAAAATGTAAACACAACGCAAATATGTATTCTCTAGGGCTGAATGGAAAAATGTTTATACATGTGAACGACTGAGATGTGAAAATGCTCAAACAGTGAGTGCTATAGACAGACTGAGGATCTGTGAAACTGCAGGAAGTTTCAGGGTAGACATAACTTAATTAATGTGGATTTAATAATTAATAGTGCTCGGCATGCAGCAAATTCTAGATCCTTAACGTGGCTATCAGCGTCAGTGGCGATTTTAGTGACACACAAGGTTATATCAGAACTAATTATATACACCCAAGTCAATGGCAATTTTAGAGTAATCAATTAAACTAACACACTTGTCTTTGGACTTAATAATTTGTGTGTGTGCTTTTTTAATAGTGGACAATGTGGTGCAGTCAGAACCACCTGGAGCTGAACACACTCAAGACTGTGGAGAAGACTGTGGACTTTAGAAGACACCCTTCACCGCTGCATCCAATGCTTTCAATAAACAATTGCCCTGTATCAACCGTGGAGACATTCAAGTTCCTGGAAAGAACCATTTCCCAGGACCTAAAATGGGAGATGAACATCAACTCTATCCTAAAAAGGGCCCAGCAGAGGATGTATTTTTAACGACAGCTGAGGAATCACGGATTTCCACAGGAGCTGTTGAAACGGTTCTACACTGCAGTCATTGAATCTGTCTTGTGCTCTTCCATCACAGTCTGGTTTGGCTGCCACAAGACAAGATAGGGACAGCCTCCAGGACTTATACACCTTAAGAACCAAGAAACGGGCAGAGAAAATCACTACAGATTCCTCTCACCCTGCACACACTCTTTTCCAACTTCTCCCCTCTGGCAGGTGCTACAGACCCATGCGCACAAAAACTACCAGACACACAAACAGCCAACCACAAATCCGCCAATAGTCAAACACGTTGAACATTGCACTACAACACTCCTTATATATATATGTCTGTACATTGTTTGTTGTATATTGTTTGTAAATTGTATATTGCCCTAAATTATATGTTGACGACTGTACCTAGAGAGACACCAACTACTGGAACCAAATTCCTTGTATGTGAAAACATACTTGGAGAAATAAACCTGATTCTGCACTACAATGAGACAGGTACTAAACACTGAAACTAACCAGAAAGACTAATCAGCCAACTGAGACAGTGTTAACCCAAACAGACAGTGCTAATAGAAACAAACACAGCTAATGCAAGCAGACAAAGAGCTAATTTGCTAAGAGACACTCAGCAGTATACAAACAAATGTTAACATTAACAAAAGAGCTAAACAACGAGGCTCTGCTAATGCATAACATAAAAGACAGGGAACAAGACATGATTAAATAACAAGAACCCACAAACCAGACACATAGCATGAAGAGAACCAGGAGCCAAAGGACAAAGAGTGTGGGGAAGTGTGCAGAGACCAGACAAAGAACTGAAGAGCAGTGAAGACTTATATACGCTAGCACATATCACCCTGATAACCATATTAGACCAGATATCATACTTAACAATGCCGTAAGCATATTGGCAGAATGGTGAATTTACAACAGTGTTTCAAATGCATTGATTTATACACTGTCAACCCTGATCACCTACTGATTTTCCGCTTCTTACTACAGGTATTTTCTGTTTAGCAGCTTACGATATTTGAACTTTACAATGGGGATTTGATGATACACAAACATAAATACACATTCAGCAATCATGTATCATGTATCATGCGGTTTTCCTGAGCAAGCTATAAGTACTATATGCGGTACACTCCTGCACTTGGATGAGAAAGTCGGAAATACGTAGGGAATCGTAGGGAGTCATTTGGCAGGAGTAATGAGCTCCAGGTAATGTAGTGAGAAAAAGGTCATATTTTTGTTTGTTTAATATTAAATGCTTTATGTTAGTGGTTTTGTCCAATTGAAGTTTAATATACTCATTTTAAGCCTGTTAACATCACAATACTCTTCAGTTCATGACATAGGGAGTTATGTGGCGGGAGTGATGGGCACTGGAAAATGTAGTGAGGAAAGCCATGGTCACGGTTGTGTTTTAATCGTGTTTAATACTAATCTGTGCTATGATCTATACCATACATGTTAAATGTATGAGATTCATGAGAAATTCAACTAACAATAGATTTGTCGGAATGTATTCCCATTGTAAACAGAGGAATGCCTGTATTTAAGATGGGTAAAATCATTTCACTGTAAAGTTTGATTCCGATTGATTCATTAACACCCTCCTTATCTCATGCGCTGGCATTGCTCTCTCTCTCTCTCAGTCTCTCACTAACACAGACACACACACAAACTGTCTTATATGAGAAGACAATGTGTTTTCTGATGTATTTCAGTTGGCACTAGGAAGCAAAAAGCACATTTAACATTTAACACACATAATGCTTCTTACTCCACTACTTTCTCTCGCTGTGTGGAGCGTCTGCATACCGCCCCAAATAGAACCTATTCTGCTCATGTCCTGCAATCCACACCATAATTCAACTTAGTGGTATGCTCATCATTCACCTGCTCATCATCACCTGGGTGCTTATGAAAAACTCAGTGAAAGCCAACCATTGCCACATTGATGTTGCATCTGTTTTATAATGATGTGATGTGATGTCTTATAGAACTTTGTATTTAATTAAACTTTCTGATCCAGTTTGATGCAGCATTCACACCAGATATAATGTGACAGCAATATATATATATATATATATATATATATATATGTGTGTGTGTGTGTGTGTGTGTGT
>JAUZST010000102.1:115564-132708 GCA_034779995.1 Parotocinclus haroldoi | reverse complement strand
TTCATATTTTTAATATATATATATATATATATATATATATATATATATATATATATTCATATGCGATTTTCCTCAGTAAATAAGTGACATAAGTGTATAATATATTTTTGGTTATAATACATAAGTAACAACAGGACAAAGTTCTGAATTAACTTTACCTTCCAATTTAACTATAGGAGGAAGCCACATAAATCTTAAAATTTAAGTACACTTCCTTTGGCATATTAGCTATATAAAAGTCGTAGACTTTATGGCACGATTTTGTGGGCCGAGTGGATTAAAATAATTAACCTGCTGTGTTTCTTTCTGAAAAGCTGACTTAAATACTCCCTAATCCTTTCTGAGCTCTCCTCTAAGCCAACACTTCCTCATCGCCCTGCCCGGCATGGGAAAATCGCAGATAAATGAGTGCCATCTCCCCATCACCCATCCTTCTTTTTCACTCTGTGTCTGATGCACGTGGGAGGGCTGTTACTTGTGTTGTGGTATTATAGTAAGAGGAGGCCTTTTCTCTCCCTCATTCGTCTTTGAGAGGGAATGTATAATTACCTGTGCTTTGGTTTCAGTCGTGCCTGTTCCGTCAGGTCTGCGCCCACGACAATCAACACATAAACAGCCATAAACACAGGGCTGGAGCTCAGCTGGAGGAGCACAGCTGCTGCTGTTTACCCTGAGCGGCCCAGAGAAAACATCCTGTATCGTATAGTCTGAGAGCCATGACTGCTCCCCTCCAATAATAAACAGCAAAGTGGTGCTGCTGCACAGGCCCATGCCCCACGCATGCCGGCGCACATCAGTTACACAATTCATGCCCACCATTAATTCGATTTTTGTCATGCTTAGAAGTGTTCACAAAAGGAGTACCACCAGTAATATTTTCGTCAGTGCCAGCATGTTTACTTTACAGTTGTCAATCATATAAGTACACATCCCAGATTGAAAAAGTCTCAGTAGCATAGTTTTGAATTTATTCACAACATCGCACGTTACAGTGGTGCTTGAAAGTATGGAAAACCTTTAGAATTTAGCACAATTATAACCTGAAACAAAATCTTAGTTTTACAAGTCCTAAAGTAAATAACTATAACATAATGAAACAAAAATATTATACTTTGTCATTTATTTGACCAGGTCTGGTGTAACCCACTTGTGCAGCAATAAGTGCAACTAAATATTTGTTCTAACTGTTGATCGGTCTTGCACAGCTGCTAGAAGGAATTATAGAACCTTCCTGAATAGAACTCTGAGATGTTATTAGATCCTCTCATTTGATCTGCCGACTTCAGGTTCTTCCACAGCATTCTAATGGATTACGGTAATTCATTTGGCATTTCCAAAATGATAACTTCGAAATTATTTTTCGGCAGAACAGCTTGTGCACTTAGAGTCACTATCTTGCTGCATGTCCCACATTCTCCGGAGATTCAGTTCATGGACTGACATCCTCACATTGCCCTTTAGGATTTGCAGTTGTAATTCAAAATTAATGGTGCCATCAGTGAATGAATAGGTGAAGCTAAATATGCAAAAGAGTGTCATTACCACCACCACATTTCATAGATTAGGCTCATAGATGAATGAAATGTAGTAAGATCTTAGAGTGATCATTGCATATCAACAACTCTCGGGGAGGGTAAGAATGGTTGGCCATTGCCATAAATCTTTAGAGATGATTTTACAACCTTTCAAGCCTAATGAACATCAAGCTTTTTTTTCTGAGGTTAGCAGAAAACTTCTTTGTTTGGTCCAGGATTCAATTCCACATACATGTTGCACAGATCAGACAGATCAGAACCAGAGTTCTTTAACTTAATCCGCATATCTGATTTGATGTGCAACTGATTTAAATATGTGCTTCTATTTTTACCTTTACATTAACTACTAAGTGTAGAGGTTCATATACTTTTGCCACCCACAGAAATGTAATAAATTAACGGCCAAGAACAAGATTTTTGTCTAATGTCTAAAATGTTGCTCTCGTTATCCATGTTTAACCATATTTATGGGAACATATAAACAGTTCTAAAGGGTTCACAAACTTTCAAGAACCACTTTATAATGGCAGATTAATGTGTCATGTGTGCGACGTTCATAAAAAGGTTTTTAACTCAAGCTTAGGAGTGAAATGAATGAAGAGCTATGTCAGTGCTGTTTTTTGTGTTTGCTTTACGCTGTATGGTTGAGGATATAGACAGCTCTTTAAGAATAGATGAACCATATGTTTGTGTTTGTGTAATGTCTATCCAGTCTTGTTGTGCTTAGAAGTCATTGAACTAGTCTGGTATTTCCAGTGCAGACAAAAGTATTTGCAAGTATTTTTAAGTACTTGTGGAACAGGAATGTCGCTGTACTAATGAACCTGTTTGTGTTACAGCAGTGGCATTCCACAGCCCGCCAGTGAAGATTAAGAAGGAGCCTCAGAGCCCAGGCTCAGACCCCAGCCAGTCCTGTAGCCACAAGCAGAGCTTCAGCTATCCCAGTGGAGAGCAGTGCCTTTACGCCAGGTCTTTATTCATTCCGTCTGATGATTTTTCAAATAAACTCATGTCATAAAACTTGAATTGCTGTTTTAGTGTCAGTTTCTGCTATTTGATGGCCTTAATATTTGGATGATGTGATGTATCCTGTAGTGCCTATGAACAGAAGAGAGCAGCAACGGCATCAGGAGCAGGACTCAAGAGCTCCTGTCCAGGGACTCCAATATCCCCCATGCATTACTCACCCAAACCTCTTGTGGGAACTCGGCCTGACACGGGGTACATTAACCCCCCCTCTGCTAGTCAATCGCACCCCAGCCACAGTCAGAGCTACCCTATGAATCCCAGGTGACTCTATAGCACCCTTTCATTCTCACACTTTCTTACTCGCCCCTAATGTATTCAATACAGGACAACATATGCATTTAAAAACGTACAGGTACAGGTACACGTCGTTTTCATGTCCCTCTGATCAGCAGCCATTTACTTTATTAGTAAGAATCTTAAAAATTCTTTAAATAAAAATGGTTATATATGCATATACATATATATATATATATATATATTCAAATTTAAGAACATGTATTACTGTACATGTTGTTATATAAAGTACTGTACTAGACATAAAGGTTTTCATACTGTGTTTTAATATTGTTGTTTAAAATAATACTCTATGTACAAAGTGACTAAATTACAGAATGTATCTTGCTCGATGGTACAGAAACCTAAAAGGTCTATGAGTATTGATCCTGTCAATGCCACATAATTATCTAAGCCCTTCATTCGTAGGACTTCAACCTAAAGCAAACCTTCTGTCTCTTTTGGTTTTTCAGCAAAATGTGCCCAAAAGATTAAAAAATCTTTCTGACCTTGTGGGAACATTTGGTTCTCATAACGATATATAAACTTGACCCACACACCAGCGCACACAAGCACACACACACACACACGCGCGCGCTTCTCAGACATGTAATATGAATATTCAAAGTGAAGGCATATTTTACAAAATAGGAATCAGAGGATGGACCAAAGAACCTCTGCAACCATCTTGCATGATAATGGAAACAATACAGATGTTTTTTTTAGTTTTGTACTTTTGTACCTTGTTACAGGTAATAGCCCAATGCAGAGCATCACTCACTCACTCACTCACTCACTCACTCACTCACTCACTCACTCACCAACCCACTCACTTTTTTACTTATTATTTACTCAACACCATTGTAGAGTATTAAATCCATCTGACATGTTTTGTGTAACCACCTAGGCAAGTCTACATAATGTTACATAAGAACTGCATAAAGTTTAAAGCAAGTGTGTAGGCATACGTTTACACACAGTATTTCAGGTGACACATTGCATGTTAGCAACATTAGGCTTGTAGCTCCATTGCAATACTTAATGAGCAAACATTGTCACCTAATATGGCTTTGCTGATTGACTAGATCTGGGGTAAACATGAATGATTAAAACTTTAAAATGCTTTTTTTGCTGCATAATTCCTTACAGCCTTTACGCTGTGGACTTGTATATGCACATTAATTAATAGTACCAAAATAAATAAGTGTTCAATTCAGCTTGAGCTTTAAAAAACATACAGGTAAATATTAGTATATAACACAAAAATAATAACTTTGCAGTTCTTTCAATTATGGCTGAAGATTTGTTTGACTTATTCTTTGTAGCTCCAGGTTCCAGACAGGCTCAGCAGAGATGTGTGCCCCATTCGGACCTCCAGGTCAAACTCTTCAGCGCATGCCATCTACCCCTGCTGGTGGAGCGAGCACTGGGAGTGCTAGTGGGTACCACCGGCAGCACTCAGACCCCTGCATGCCTTACCTGCAGCAGACTTTCAAGCAGGAGTTTTTGGACCCGCTGTATGAGCGGGCGGCCCCTATGGGCACAGTTCCCCCTCAGAGGTTCCCTCCAGCCCATATGATGGTCAAACAGGAGCCCACTGACTACACATATGAGCCAGGTGAGAATATTATAGCATGGAGGGCTGCTTTAGTACTTGAGATTGGAAAGGATATACCAATATACCAAATATTACTATTTGTAGATTCCTTACCACTTTGAGATCCATTACAAATGTTTTGTCACCCCTCTATTTTCTTAAAGATCAAAGGCTGTGTTTGAGAGTATAACTGTAAACACTGAATTCAAGATGACAGGATATTCAAGATATCCATTAGGAGTTCATTTTCTCTCTTTCTAGCTCTATCAGTCTGTCTCTTTTCTGTATCATTTCCTGTTGTTGTTTCCCTGTGCTACACCTCTGACATTTTGTAAAGGTCTCAACTGTATTTATTTTTTTCCCTCTCTCACTGGCTCGCTCTTGTCTCCACCCACCCCTCCCCTCTCTAACTCTGTGAAAGGCAGTGAGGCAGAGGAATTTCATTGAGAAAATGGAGGGCACTGGAAAGACTAGAATCCCCACTGGAGTGCTTTGGGGTGTTGGGTTGCAACAGCAGCTTCCTTTTTCTAGAGGCAGATGAACTCATAATGGAAAAATGAGCATAGCGGTGGTAATGTGAGCTGTAGCAGCAGTGGAAGGGGAGCAGGAGTGTGAGCAGAGGGGGCAGGGCAAAGATGAGGTGACTGCAGGAGGAACTGGGCCATGCTCTTCAAACTCACATAGCATGTTTCTGGCCTCTCTTCGGATAGTAGTTGGAGTATTTAAAGTGGGAAGATAGCTTGAATGAGTTCTAGCTGTAGTCAATAGCTATAACAAAAAGATGTTGGGACAATCACAAACAGTATTTTTGGAGGTGCGTACAATGCCATATTTACTGTAGCTGTTTACATACTCCCATCCTCTGCACTCCTGTTCTAAAGGGCTGCTCATGATAAGTCAAAATGAAGCGCCTTAAAGTCCATCTCCCAGTAGCATAAAAATAAACATACTATCTTACTATGCTCTACCTGCATCGCTTTAAAATGAAAACTAGAAGAACTAACACCATATTGTAGACTTGACTTTTTTGGATTTTTGATGCAAGTTAACATTGCTGCATGAAAGGGGTGGTTTATAGCTTCTAAACATAGAAGGGCAATTTAAGCATGATCAATTGAAATGTGTACTCCTGTTGACATGCTATGCTTACGTAAGTATATGTTATGCAAGCTTCAGTGAGAATGCAGATGATCAGGGGCCCCTGGCAAGGCAGGATCCTGGTTCTGTTCTCTACATGCCCGATCCTTGGTCTCTTCCCATCAGGTGCCCTGGCCCCTATTAATGAAATATTTAAATTATATACTGTACTAAAAGATGCAATGCAAATTAAAACTTAAAATTGAAATTCTGTTCCCAACTTTGTGGTTTCATGTTAAGGTTGAGAATAACATAGATTGCCCACAACCCCATATGAATCTTATCTTGGGCTGTTCCACTGCATTCCCCAGACCTGAGTAACCATACAGACAGAAGACCTGCTCCTCCTTACAGCCGCCCTAGTACTTATTTACACACAGACTAAGACAAACAATTTGATAATGACACCAAACTACTGTAGTGAAGGGGTGATATAATGACAAATGCAACTATTGCACACAGTGTTCATGAATATAAATACTAACAGGATATAAAGAGACTTGAGATTATAATTAAAGGTCTACATCCTTCTTATATCTTACAGATGTGCCTGGTTGCACCTCCATGTACCACCATAATGAGGGCTACCCCAACACTCAGCACAACAATGAAGGTAGGATTCAAAACGTGTAACACTCTGCTATTAGCTGTAGCAGATATCAGACAGTATGGAAAATGGAAAGAAACATGTCTTACATTTACTGCGACAGTTCTTTCATTGCATGCAGGATGAATCTGAGATATTTCATGTTTCTTCTGGTCAACTTAATTTTATTGGATATACATTTAGTACTACATTTCGGGCCTAGATTACATCCCAAAATGCTGCCATTCTAACTGTCACAATACTTACAAAATCTGTTGTCACAGAGGATACCAAACGATTTAGTGTTTCAGGTGTTTGTATGTTTTTTATGCTATTTTTCATTAAAAAAAAAACAGGTCATGACTGCAGCCATACCTCTGTCTTGTGTGGAGCATGTGGTTTTGCATTGTCTTTCAGAAAAAAATTAATGGATGTCCATGGAAAAAATTTAGTCTTGAAAAGAGCTAATTTTCTGCTGAAATCTGAATGTACATGTCAGGATGAGATGAATTTACACCACGTGTAAATTTACTTTTCCTAGGGTACTGAAACAAACTCATATAATGACAGACCCTGGCTTGTTGCTAAAAAGTTTGGATTGTAATTCTTCCAAATGACATCTGGAAGGCTCACTGTCTGCACACATGTACACGTTTCCACTGTTTGATGGTCCATCTAGATGGACCTCCAAACCCAAAGAAATCAAAGCCTGGACACGATTAACACAAGGCTCTTGTGCCAATGCTATAAAAGGGATCTTTTATAAGTTTAGGCTTACACCCTTGCCCTTCACACTAAAATTCCTCCAGATTCCTTAAATTGTTTTATTGTATTATGTAGGGAGAAATATGGAAACCCCTTACAGTCTTTCTTTAGGGTACATACCTGCATAATATAAGAATTTTATATATAATTCATATTATATAATATTTAATATGATAGAATATCAATAATTTTCTCACACATTTGTTGACAAACTAGAGATCCTCTGCCCATCTTTGCTCCTCAGAATCTAAGTTTTTTACCAAATCATGATTATGATCATATGTTGCCATTACCTGTGTGAAATCACACCATTTATTTATTTTTTATTTTATTTTAAACTCATTAATATTCTTATCTTGCCATAGTCCCAACTTTTTTTTTTAATGTGTTGCAGGCCTGAAATGCAGGAAAGGATTTAAATTAACAAATACAATTTTAGTTGACCAGACTAAACATGAAATATTTTGGCTTCATACTGCAGTGAAATTGAAATAAACTTCAATGTAAAACACACTGTGCTTTTTAATTTTAATTTTAGAAACTTTTTTACCTGATTTAGTGTTGCACATTCAATATATTTCACTCTATGGAGTACATCTCACACATATGGGGTAAAAATGGTTAGGATTGACCTGTGCTGTGTGGCCACTGGCAAACCAAAGAAACCAGTTGGTATTTCCACTGGCATCATTACTTGTCTCTCCATGACCTGAAAAGGTCCAGAGTAAATATTACTGCTGGAGAGAGCCAGTATTTTTCCTGGACCATAGAAGAATAACCCACCTCTTTCCTCATACAGTTTGTCAAACTATTTTGGGTAATTTTAATCTCTGACAGCCCCTTAATGGGGAATTAATTATATATATTTAGTCACTTCCCATACTGAGGATCTACAATGCTAATCATTAATCACTGCAATTGCTCTTTAGTTGTACCTAAGCAAATCCTTTGTTGAAGTGAAAAAAATTACCAAACTGCCCAGTTTTATCTTGTATGTTTTAGAAGTAAAATATAAATAATATGTAAATGACTGCTATCCGTATTTGAGGACGCTTGGTCTAGTTAAATCTGAGCCAAAATGCTGATGATCAACTTACAGTACTTACTGTCTTCTTGTCCTCTTGCTAGGTTATATGTTTGAAAACGACTCGCGTGTGGTGCCAGAGAAGTTTGAAGGTGAGTCTCAAGCACAGATATATACTATAAAGCTCTCCATATTTGTTGTCACTAAGATTTGCATCAAATGGTTAACAATGCAGTCTAAACTATAGAATGTACTGTAGGAAAGTCAGACTTTCAGCAATTTTGACAAACAATCCTTGTCACGTACTAGACCAACTGTGGAATCCACTCCATCCACCCTTTAAAAGCAAACACAGAGCATTTTTTTTCTTGTATTTTAGATAAGCTGTGTTGGCTTGAGCTAGTGAAATACTGTAGATTCTCATACACAGGCTCTTATGAAATGGTAAAGGAAGCGGAGCTGCCAGTTCTCATAGCCTGAGTGATTGATGGGTCTAGAATATCTGTAGATCACTGGCAGAACTGGTAGAAGCACGTATCGTAGTGTCAAACAGCAAAACAGTTCTCACGCCGTTCTGCTTAACAATCATTAATACCCAGAAGACAGAAATATGCTATGGGAACAGACGTCAGTACAAATGGCTTCATCCTGTGCATATCTGTATTTTTAAGCACACTTTACACGTTCACAGAGCTAAATATGGACTCCACCAATGCAAGCAGCACCCATCTAGAAGTGACATTTCATATGACATTTTACAATTAAACTTAAGATGAACCACTTTCATAATGGACTGGAGAAATAACTCATAGCTCGATCAACAATAACTGTAGGAAAACATTTAGTGCTAATTGATTGCTCTCACCCTGCTCAGGAGACTTGAATATGGTTCACTTTTATTGTTTTCATCTGCGTATCTTTGCTTCGATTGTTTCTCCTAAAACTGTTTAGAAACTGAGTGGGAGATTAAGTAGGCATCAAATACAGTTGAGACTGAATGAGCCAAAAGTGAGTTTATCTTGAGAAGTTTCAAATCCTAGTTTGTCGTTTGACCCCAGGATCTGCTGTTTTACTCATCACTCTAAGCTTAAAAACTGTGTGAAGATTGAAGACTATATTACATGTGAACAAGTCCAACAATGTACATATTCAAATTAGGACCACAAATACTGTATTTATTTATTTTCATGAAACTCCACTTATTCTTCATGAGGGTTGTGATAGGGCACCTTCATCTATCTGAGTAAAACAGGGCAAAGGTGTATGCACACTTATAGTCCACCCCAGCACTGGGTAGGCCCAAAGGATAATCCTCTCACTGGACTCCCTGAGACACATCGCAGTGCTGGTGTATGGGGGTGGCAAGTCTTAAGCAAGCAATTTGCAATGCTGTTTATTCAACTGCATTTAATAAAGCTTTGCATATTCTAATGATTATGAGGGACCAATTTCTGATAAACACAAACCAAACTGAGGTTACCACAATTGGCTCTTTTTAACGCTCCACAACATATTAGACTTGTAGATGCACATTTTCCTGGCTTGAATAATACAGCACAGTCACAACCAGTTTGAAAACTTTCCCATGCTTAAGACACAGGGTTTTAATTCTAAATGGTATACTTCTGGGCCGTGGTTCCAATTTTCTGTTAAGACTGGTGCATGTTTTGTTTCTCCATGTCACATACTTGCAAGCGAAATTGGCAAAAAGGTACAAAAGGAATTACAAACCGAAAAGCAGCATTAGACAGTGATAAAAGGTTCAGAAGCATGTGTCTAGTCAGAGCTTTTTTGGAAACTATTTCTACAGTGTTGTTTGAAAGTTTGTGAAGCCTTTAGACTGTTCAATATTTCTAAACAAATTTCATCACCAGATATTCACACAAGTTCTATAAGCAGTTAATGAGAAGCAGTTTATAAGCAGTTATAATTAAATTATGAAACCTGAACATTTATATCCTGGATATAATGATTTTATCTTGCAGTATCTATAAGTGGCAAAGCATATGAACCTTTGCTTTCAATATGTTTTTAGTGACTCAGAAATGCCCCCTCCCCCTCTAACCCTCCCACCTTGAGCAGTAACAACTGCAGCTAAACTTTACCGGTAACTGTTGATCAGTCATGCACATAGGCTTTGAGGAATTAGAGCCTATTCTTCTGCATAGAACAGCTTCAACACTGGGAAGTTGGTGGGTGACTTTGATTTGAGATTTGCAAAACATCAGCTTTATTCCTCTTGTGTGAGGGTTGTTGTCTTTCTGCATGATCCACAGTCTAATAAGATTCAATTAACGAACAAGTGTCCTTCAATTCTCTTTAGAAGTGGGTAGTATAATTCTGATTTTTTAACATTTTATTGCCACATAACTTTGCTAAGCCTAGACCTGACCAACTGAAACCCTAGTTCATAACACTGCCTTCACAAACTTGTACGGTACAGTGGGCACTATGCATAATGGTTGCATCACTTTATGAGCTTCCCTTCTTACCTTGGTGTGCTCATTGCTGTTTTCTCTTTAGAAAAATGAAAAAAAAGAACAGCTTGCCTAACTAACAAGTGGCTTTCTGTTTGTCCTCCCCAGTAGGGGTGTGTGTTATGTTTTTTATAATTGTAATATGTTAACTGTTGTTTTAACAATGCACAATCTGGCATTAAAGAGTATGTGAACCACTTAAAAACAAAATAAAACAAAATCTAAATACAGTTTTAAGAGTTCACATATTCACTGCGTTATGTATCCAGGTAGGATAAACCACTGCTTTGCAAACTGGAGACAAAATACAGACACCACCAGCCTCACAGAATACAATGTTAGATTTCATTGCTAGATGTTACTCATCCGCACTCATATATGGGTTTTTGGGCTTTGAAAAGACACTGACAACTAATTTATTTTACTATCTGCAAACTAACCACCATGCAGAATATGAAAATGATGACAAACTTTGTGAGTCAGCTGTCCATAACAGGCTTAAACCACCCAAGGTACCAGCAAAAACACACTCAGCCAACCTGCAAAAATTGCCTCGTAAAAACAAAAGCAGCAGCTGAGAAGCTTTCCTTTCCTTAATTTATTTGTTATTTGCACTGATGTCATTAGTAAGCAACATGAATATCCTAAGAAAAGGAGCAAGCTATTACAATGGAAGACTTTTCAAACACATTTTTGAAGGATGTAAAATATCGTCTAATTATTCTTCCCAGAAAGTATAGAGATATCTTTGTCAGCACTGCACACCTCTACTTTCCAGCCAAAACAGTCTGGAACTGCAGCGGCGAGTGTACTATGTGTTATCTGTACCTAATTTAATGGACCTACAGCATAGATTTACCTCATGATGAATAGTAATTATCTCTTAATCTTTAGGTGAGGTGAAGCAAGAGGGTGGCAGTGTGTTCCGTGATGGTGCCCCGTATCAGCGCCGTGGCTCTTTGCAGCTCTGGCAGTTTCTGGTGGCTCTTCTGGATGATCCTGGGAACGCACACTTTATAGCCTGGACAGGACGTGGCATGGAGTTTAAACTCATAGAGCCAGAAGAGGTAAGAGCTCACAGGGTCACATGAAAGGTTTTAGAGGTACACTCGAGAAGTTCCTGCTCTATGTAGGGGTGGTGAATGTTAGCAGTTGAGTCACTTTGGGCTTTATATCAGTATTACTTCTTGCTAAATGAAAAAAACACATATTTTATAGGCTTGCAATTTAATATGAGTTTATCAGAAGCAAAGCTTGTGTTTATGTGATCAGCACCCTTGTGCCCAGGGCCTCCTCTCCCACACAAAGCCAGCCTCCATTAGCAGCCATGCATTATTTACTTCACTTAACGGCAGAGGAAATCAAAATGGAGTGTGGCTCCATTACCAGAATATTACAGTCCTCCACTTTGGCAGAGTCAAAGCAAGCTGTTGTGGTCTAGACACAATTGTTAACCTCTCATTGTCTGTGATCAGTAGACGGCTAAATAGCATGAGTCAGCAAGCGGTCATGCAGAGATGCCTCCATCAAGCCTGCTGTACTGTAATGCATTAATCATTCATTGCTGTTGGGGTATTACTATGGCAATTAGAGCTGGGAACTCTGAGAGATCGGACAAAACCAGCACCTCTGGGACAGCCATGCACAGCCTCATTAAGACGGGCTGGTGTGTGCGTTTGTTGATGGAACACAGTTACGACTTTACAGAACGTTCTGCTAATGGATGAAAAACTTACGGATGCTGTGCAGCACATTGAACCCTAATGTTCACAGTTATGATTCAAATAATTTGTTCATCAAAGAACCGTGCCATGCTGCTAATTCCCTGCTATTGGGTGTCAAACCGGCCATAGTAAGGAACGCCCTCTAGTGACGACCTACGATCATAGCGCCTACGACAGTCTGCCGATCTCACTTAACAACATGCACACTTTCAATGACAGTTTAATGAAAATGAAAAAAAGATAAGTAAAAGTAAATTAAAAAAGTAAAAGATATACGAGCCATAGATGTCGTGTTGATCTAAAATCATTCTGAACTTTCCCACTTCTCATTCTTGTAGGTTGCAAGACTCTGGGGCATGCAAAAGAACCGTCCAGCTATGAATTACGACAAATTGAGTCGCTCCCTGCGCTACTACTATGAGAAAGGAATTATGCAAAAGGTATCAGCTGAAAGTCTGAAGTTCTTATCTTTTTTTAGATATTAAATGAGATATTAAATTATAATAATTAGACTATGTATACCACTGTTTTTTCAAAGGTATATTATATACCTTATATTATACAGGAAATCTGCAAATTTGGTGTGATTTAAGCAAAAACAGCATTTGACAGCTCGATTGGGGTACCGAGTTGATCCTTCTACAGTAAGACGTAAGAAGTATGATCAAGAAAGCTTTAATCAGTAGTGGTCTTTTTTTTTGGAAGTGTAGCAGCCAGTAAAGCAACTTTTTCGGAAGGGGAACATGGAGGCAAATCTACGATATGCAAGAGCTCATAACGATTGGAATGAATATCAATGGGAAAAAGCATTATGGAGTGGTGAATCCAAGTTTGAATTTTTTGCCATTTATCATTGGTCCAGTATGTTCTATATGGTCATTATACCATTGTGAAAGGAACAAATGTAATGGTGTACTACGTACTTTTTCAGCTTGAATATAACCCAGACTTACCTTTTAGAACTTGCTGATCTTGTTGTGTCCAGGTGGCAGGCGAGCGCTACGTTTACAAATTTGTGTGTGAGCCGGAGGCGCTGATCTCCCTGGCTTTCCCCGACAATCAGCGGCCCAGCATGAAGGCCGAGTTTGAGCGTTACGTCAACGAGGAGGACACGGTGCCACTGAGTCACTTGGACGAAGGGGTGTCTTACCCGTCTGATCCCGCTGGTACCAACCTGGGGCCTCAGGCCTACTCCAAAGGCTACATGTACTAAAGCCACCCACAGCCTCATTACTCCCCAATGCACCTATTGCACATGTTTACCCCACTTGTATATATAAAAGGCTATGGTGATTTTGTTTTTGGTTAAACTAGGGACATTCTCTCAGCTCTGCGGCCTGTCCGATACAAACACGTGCCTGTGGTTCTCCAAAGTGCTTAATAAAAGGACTCAATATTATTCCTACCGTACCTTGAGACCAAACCATTTTCCCACTATGTTGCTGAATGTTAGCGTGACGATAAAAAAGGTGAGATGTATGATTCTTTACGACTTATGCAACCTGCTGGAGAGGACCAGTGATTAATTTGTAACAAAGGGCTCTTTTATGAACAAATGTATGAATATGTAAACAAACCGTACTTTGCTTAATATTACCGTACTTTGCTCACAGTAAGGCTGTTTCTGCTCTGTAACAGTTTCCAGAGCACAGACACTTTTCACTTAATGATGTTTCCTCCACCAGAACATTTCCTTGCGAGTTTGGCGTCTTGTTCGATTTGAATTGTTCAAATTCAGAATTTTCTTTCAGGATGTAAATATCTTTGTCACATGACTACTCCTTCAGTAATCTTTGACTTTGGCCTGATTGATGTGCTGGACCTGTAGCCTGGGGGAATTTCTTCTTCTAAGCAGTAACACTATAATCGAAATAACTTGAATAACGCTATAAATAAATACTACCATGTTCATCTATGGTACTACAGTGTTTATTTCCAGAATAAAATATTTTACAGATTAAATCTGACCTGTTTATGCTATTGAAATAAACTCTCGTCTTTACAGACATATCATTGATTTCAGCTGCATCTTTTAACTGCTGCCATCATTCTTACTTATTTTCACTGTGTTTTTTAAATCCTATTAATGAACATGAGGTGCAGCAGCAGGCTAACATGCTAGCCCACCACCACAGGAGTACGAGTTCATCATCCCCATTTTTGTTCTCTGAGGATATTTGCTAATAGGTTTGTGCAATATGTATCATCTATAATAAGATCTAGATTGTTTATTTTAACATTGCGAGAGCTGATGATATCAAGTAGACAACTGATTTTGCAAAAACACAGGTAGGCCAGGTAAGTCAGACTACTGCTAATGTGCAGTGTGCAAAAAACAAGTTAGGCTTCTACATAAATGCACATGACAGAAGTTAAAAGGAAATAGAAACCACCAGCCTTACGTTGCTGTTTTCCATTGCATTTCCATCAATGTTAATTGTCAATTAACATCTTGTGAAGAAGAGAGAGGCAGTACAATGTAAGTTTTAGAAATACATTTTTAAAGGAAGCAATGTATTGTCTAATTATTGTCATTTCAAAATGATAATCCTGAGAGTTTTTGCCAATATCGCACACCCAGAGGTGCTGTAGCCCTGAGGTGGGAAAATCAAACTGGGCTTCGAAATTCCGGAGCTGCATCCTTCAAAGTACACAATCTACGAAGCCATATCTTATGTAAGCGGTGGAAACCATGGCAAAAGCTGGACCAAAATGAGACGATCTGTTCTACGGAAAACTTCTTGTTTGCTTCACTGAGGTATGAAATGATCCTCGGTGGAAATGAAAAAGATGAAGGCTTTTTTGTTCACTGCTAGAACTGCTACATAGAACGTCATCACCGAAAGACATGCTGGGCATAGAACAGACACCACAGCCTAGCCTATCATCACATTCTTGCAAAGTTTGTCGAAGTCGCTTTAAGTGCAGTTAACCAAATGCACTAGTTAAACTTTAACGCTAAGACTGAAGAGGCATTTTCTAGGAACGCTGCAAACGCAAGTGGTGAAGCCACATTACAAACACAGTAACAATCCAGTTGAGAGAGACGGGTTCAGAACAAAGATTAAAAAAACAGATTTCAGCCAAAAAGGCATCTTACTGATTCCTTCTTATGTCGTGTAATTTTGTGGGGCAAAGTAAAACCTACACTAACAAAAGAATTTACTATATATAGCTACAAGTTTTTTTTTTCTATCTTCGATGTACCCCGACTGTAGAATAAGCTACAAACACACACACACACACAATACCGTGATATACCATGAAACCCAGAATCTAATAAATAAATAAATAAAAATGCGTGAGATGGATTCAGACTGCTTGACACTGAGATGCCAGTTTTAGTTGTCAAGTAGAGCTAAGTCAAGTAATAAAATTAAACACTATAAAAGTTATTTTCGGCAGCACGGTGGCTCGATGGGTAGTGCCGCTGCCTCACAGCAAGAAGGTCCCGGGTTCAATTCCAGGATGTAGCAGCCTGGGTCCTCCCCCTGTATGCGTGGGTTTACTCAGGGTACTCTAGTTTCCTCCCACAGTCGAAAGGCATCTGTGTTAGGTTAATTGGTGTCTCTAAAAGTGGCCCTTAGTGTGTGCGCCATACGATGGATTGGCGCCCCGTCTAGGGCTGTTCCTGCCCTTGCGCCCAGTGTTGCTTTGTGGGCAACGACTGGCCCACAACCCCGTGTGGATTAAGCGGAAGATAATGAATGGAAAGTTGTTTTGCTGAAAATAATAATTGAAAATTATTAATCTGAAAATAATTCAGAAACTAGTTGAATTTTCTCCACACGCCGAACACAATTTCATGATCTCCAGAGACATTTGACATGCAGACAATAAGTGTTTGATACACTGCCGATTTTGAAGTTTTCCCACCTACAAAGGAAGGAGAGGCAATTTTTACATTTACATTACAAAATTCGAATACAAAATGACATTTTAAAGTAATTAATTTGCATTTCACTGCATGAAATAAGTATTTGATACAACAGAAAAACAGGACTTAACATTTGGTACAGAAACCTTAGTTTGGAATTACAGAGGTCAGACATTTCCTGTAGTTCTTGACCGAGTTTGCACAAACTGCAGAAGGGATTTTGGCCGACTCCTCCATACACATCTTCTCCAGATCTTTCAGGTTTCAGGGCTGTTGCTGGGCAACAATGAATTTCAGCTCCCTCCAAATATTTTCTATTGGGTACAGGTCTGGAGACTGATTAGGTGGAGGAGTAAATGCCTCTTATGGAGCCACTCCGTAGTTGCCCTGCCTGTGTGTTTCAGGTTTAGATTGTTATGCTCTCTCTCATGATACTTGACTCCATCCATCCTACCTTCAATACAGTGCAGTCATCCCGTCCCCTTTGCAGAACAGCTCCCCCAAAGTATGATGTTTTCACCACCACGCTTCATGGTTGGTGTTCTCATTTTTCTTCCTTCTCCAAACATGCCAATGGAGTTTGCTCTATTTTGTCTCACCTTCTCCCATGCCTTCTCTGGATCATCCAAAAGGTCACTGGAGAACTTATAACGAGCCTGGACATTCGCTGACATGAGCAGAGCGACCTTGTGTGCCCTGTAGGATTTTAATCCACGGCTGCGTAGGGTGTTACTAACGGTAATCTTTGAGCCTGTGGTCCCAGCTCTCTTCAGGTCCACCCATGTAGTTCTGGGTTGATTCCTGACCTTACCCCAGGAGTTGAGATCTTGCATGAAGCCCCAAACCGAGGAAGATTGACAGTCATCATTAGTACATTTTCTAACAATTGTTTATTTCCACAGTAGTGTATATTGTATTATTGTATAGTATATTGTTCCTTTCCCCCCCATATCACATAGCCAGTTGCACTCATCATAACCAATGTAAAAATGTACAGCCAGAATATACAGGGGTCGAACAATGAAACTGAACCACCTGGTTTGGCTATAGCAGCCCAACTGTGTATATTGACCCTGTGGTCCCTGGTGGAAACAGGAGAGTTGAGGTGCACATTTAATTA
>JAUZST010000102.1:79072-111979 GCA_034779995.1 Parotocinclus haroldoi | reverse complement strand
GATTTTCAAACCGTCATATCTCAGAGATGAAGCGTGATAGAAGGATAACATTTGCACACCCTGAAACTACTTGACTTCGAGTATCTAATGGAGCTTGTTTGGAAGGAATTTGACGTGGTCCATTTTTGACCAAAATTTAAAGTTTTGGTACAGTGGCACAGAAAGGGCTTCCATAATGTCTGGCGAGTGGAGGACAGAGAAAGCAGGTACTGTGATGCCTCCTTAAAAGTTATCTTGCCCACTCAGGGAATGGGAGTTTACAGTTTACAGTCACACGATGCAGACCAGGGGTGCCCCCAAAGCATGCCAAAGCAAGTCTCAAACCCGTGTCTGAATATTGTCCCATAAAAAATCATTTGCCTTTTATCGTTTTATTAATAGTATGTTCCTCTAACGGAAATCTCAACAAGTTTGTGACAGGACAAACTACAGGACAAGCCATTATCTAAAGGCACTACGCTTCCCATAATTTCCCAGCATATTTAAATACCTTAAGCAGCAAAAGCGAACACTTGCGGCTAGTTTATTTCGTCATGGATTAATGGAAAACAGCAAATATTTACTAGAAAGTCAGCCACGTTGTAGGCAAGGTGCAGATAGCTATATGTTTTGGAAACGAATAAAGGCATAACCTATAATAGTTAGCTTACATATTAGGCCACTAAAGCAAAGGCATCAGTTATGTTAGCATAGAAAATGATTAATACCATTAATAATTCTTTTTTTTCTTTAACTACAAAGTAACACCTGCCTTACTATTAAATCAAGTAACCTATTACATGTTAACAGGACTAATTTTTATGTACTTTTTATGTACGTGCCTTTATAACTGATTGGAACGCAGACTGGTACAGAGGTGCCCCTCTAAAATGTGTGTGCCCCACTACAACAAGTAGATTTTCCCTATGGGTCCTGTGAGTTGAATAAGCGGTTCTATGATAGTGCACAACGTGACCAGCAGATGTCGCCATCACCTTAATGATGCTGTTTATCCTTAAATAATCTGCTCAGCTTTCGGTCCTGCCTGAATGAGTGAATTATTAAGAAGTCTTCGAGTGATTACTACCACTAATAGGAGAGATAAAGGGTTGTTTATCCTAAAAATCGCAGTGTGCCTTCTGTTAGCGAATCGTTTTTGTCACTGTTTTTGCTGATCTGTTAACCAGGTCACAGAGTGAAGCAGAGATGGCCGGACCCTGCAGCCCAGTGCTGATCATACTCCTTAAACTCTTAGTGTGACACCTTTCATGCAGTTCGCCCTCCAATTTCCTTTTGTCCCCGACAAGGCCGACCCGAACACAGGGACATGCTACTTTCACACCTCAATTTTATATCAGAATGGTTCTGCGACATCCTCTCTATATATCCTCTTTACTAGTTCTCACTGAGGTGTGTAGTGTGGATGGGCGAGAGGAGGACTTTGTGACCCAAGCCCGTCTGACGATAGCCCCGCTGGAAAAGGCTGAAGCCCCGAGACTCCATTGTTGTTCAACAGAGGAAGCGGAGGATTAGGACACCAAAGAATTTCAATAAAAGAAGTGTCTGTTAGGAGGCCGAGGGTGTTGGGGAGGACCGTGGGGCCTGGGGCATTGTCCTGGAGGGTGGCTGAGAGCGAGAGGAGGGGAGTTGTGGGGCATTGTGTTTTGGGGGGAGCATTTCTAAAGGTGGTTATTAGGAGAGAGATGGCGAGGGGGTGGCTGTTGACTCTTCATCTTGTGTGAACAAAGTCTCTGGCACGTAATACCCCCCAAACACTCTCTCTCTCTTTCTCGCACAGCTCCAGCTTTACGAGGGTCATGAATACCGGGGCCGGCCCTACCGAAAGTCCTGCCAAGCCTAGACCTGCTTGAAAGCTTATTGTCCGGCTTAAGTGAGGTTTAATTAAGCGAGCTGTGTGTCCTGAGAGGAGAGAGGCGGCTTGAAGAGCCCAGTGCTTGTGAAGACACTGCGCTCCCCAATGCAAGGCTTGATGCTGAGCATTCAGCTATTGAAGGAGAAAGTGTTTGCTGCCCTAATGAAAAAGGTTTGTTTGGGGCTCACAGGGGTGAAAGCAGGAGGAGGGGTGTGTCTGCGCTTTGTCCCTAGCTTACAAAGTACGGACAAAAGCAGTGATATTATACAAATGCCCCCATTTCCAGGACATGATGCGGGCACAGGGGCCTGCAAATTCTGCCTGAATTAGGATCTGAATTCTGTTTCGCAGCCAAGTTGAGGCTAATTTGGCTCCTTTTAATTGCCTTTGTTGGCTTTGCAGTTGTAGTAAAATATTTGCTTGTTTGAATAATAAACATTACTGTACGGTGTCATGCATACGTAAAGAGAAAGTGTACTTAAATGTCTAATCATGTCCGATTAATTGACGTACTTAAATACGTTAAAACGTCTAAACGTATACGTTATATGCTCTTATCGAAACACCCATTTCGCCTTTTTATTTATTTGATTCTTTTGTTTGTTCTGTATAAAAATAAAATATATTTTTTAATTACATACTTTTACAATTTCTATTTAAATGTAGTTTTAGTGAATCAATTGTGATACATTTACAGAATTTTTTTTAGCATAAACAAGTCATAAAATGTACGCTTAGTCCAACTATACGTGTGAACACAATTGAAATGTATGATTTAGGTTCTTTAGGTTTTCACTCTTTAACCCTACTTTTCCAGGTCAGGTTCACGGGGGCTTACAGGGACTATCCCTGAAGAATGCAGGGTGCATGTCTAAGTTAAACAGTGCTTTCACAAGAAATCTTACCAACATATTAAGAATCCAAGACTAATTTTAAATATGTAGTACTAAAACTAAAGCATTAGGACCCCCCCCCTCCTTAGATTCAATATGCTATTACTTCAGCAATGGTATGATGACAATCATTTCACAGTCTTAAAAATGGAGGGAAATAAATACAGGACATGTGTATGCAATCCTGAAACAAAAATCAGCTTCTGTAGACAGTGGAAAGTATTTAAAGTGAGCTTCTCATACACTTGAGCAGTAGCAGCATCTGGCTGCTTCATCGAGATGACAAGTTGACCCTTCCACAGTCTGAAGAAGTCTGATTAGGAATAATCTCTTTGGAAACCACTTTTTCTGAAGGGGAACGAGGTGAAAAGGCTAAGATATGTTAAAGCTTGCAAAGATTGGAACATAGATCAGTGGAAAAGAGGAAAATGATAAATCCAAGTTCAAAATTTTGGGGTCATGATATATATATAACTAGCACAAGCAAACCCTGGCGACACCTGCTGGCAGAAAATAGCATTACGGTCTTGTTAACATACAGTCATGTTAACATGTTCGCGTTCCTTTTGCTTTCAGTAAGTGTTTCATGTTTTATAAAAGAGACAAAGGTGTGCTTTAAACTACGATACTGCACTAAATGTTTTCATCCATTTATTCTTTTTTAAATGTAAACGTTGTGAGGCTGGTTCAAGCCGGCAGCACAGGGTGCAAGGAAGGAACAAATAGGGTACATACACTCAAGTGCTCATACACACACTCAGGGACCCTGAGGTACTGTGTTACTGTGGTAGCTCGGCAGAGGTGAGATTTAAACCCTCAACCTTCTGGTCCATAGTCCAGTACCTTAACAACTTGGCTACCACAATCACACTCTAAAGGCACTTTAGAGACACCAAATAGCCTAATAGGCATGTCTTTGGGCTGTAGAAGGAAACTGGAGTAGCTGGAATGGACACTCTATGTCACTATGATAGTGTCCGGTCAAGGTAATGCAGACATTAAGCGTCACATCTCTGTATAATAAACAAACAAATCACTCAATCGATTAAAAAAAAAACATGAAGGTCATCCTAAAGTTTTTGCAAAGTCTCAGCATTGTTGTGCGAATGGTTCTCAAAATAAGCACAAACATAATATATATTGTCCTCACACAATCTTGTGCGCTGGGCTGCAATTGTGCTAATACGAAAGTCCCCGTATTATAACGTATTGTGATTTAGCAGAGGCTACTGAGTCAAAAAAGAAGAAGAAGGGGATTATGGGTGCAGAGTATTAACCAGACTTCGCATAGAAACTCCAGGAACAAGCTAATTCAAGGGATTCTCTTTATCCCAAACGTGGAAATAACAAATAATGAAATTCTTAGCAGAAAGAGGTCAGAGGAAGAGGAGGGGAGCAGGACAAATACAAAAGGAGAAGAGATTGAGAGAATGAAAGCGAGAAAAGCCATGTGTTAGTAGAGGGCGGGCCGGGCGGGTTAAGAAACTTTCTCGCTGTACTGCCGTGTGTGGATGCCCTACTAATCCAGGTTTTATTGGTTGCTTATGTCCGGTCACACTGTCCGGATTGAGCGTGTGTGTGTGTGTGAGAGTGAAGGGTTTTGGGAGGGATTCTCTAGACATGTCGCTCTTTGTGGCTGATGTGATGGGGCTCCGGGGAAAGAAACAGAGAGAGAGGGAGAGAGAGAGAGAGAGAGAGAGGCCTGAGAAAGAGCTGGACCTGGTTACGGCCTTGGTCGGGTCGCCTTAGAAACCTGCACCGCAGGGGTCCTCAGTGTGCTGCTGCCCTCCTGCGTGCATGCAGATACCACGACACACACACACACACTCACGAACATACTCACACTTAGTCAGAGAGAGACAGAGCAAGAGAGAGAGAGAGAAAGAGAGAGAGAGAGAGAGACAGCAATTCCCCACAGGCCAAAACACATTGCATAACTTCGATCATTATGTGCATAAAAACTCCACCTTTTCCTGCCTAGTCAGCGTGCAGTGTCTGCATAGCCATCAAACTTTGCACCTCTTCAAGTTTCGAGTTTACTCTTCGACAAACAATGATGGACGGCAAATCATAACCAAATCCAAACCAGTGGCTTTTTCATAGGGTAGGGGCTGGATAAGGGTGCCGCCAGTGATCTATTACCCATCGTCTAATAAAAAGCAGGAGTGTCCGCAAACACAGCTAAATGAGGGAGGATGAGGAACTCCTGACCTCGGGGTCAGAGCCCCAGCCCCATCTCTTTATTCCTATTGAGAGCCCCGAGAGATCAGCCACCGCTTTTCATTTCCATGCTGGAGTGCCCACTCCTGTCAATTCATTAAGTGCAACTGATAGTAGGATCAAGACTTCCTCTGTGCCACAATGGAATTTAAGCATAGCACCACAATGGCTAGATAAAGACCGCAGCCTTGCCTGGACCCTTGATTCCCAAGGAATGCCTCTCAGCTGCTCTCGCACAGTGGCGGTGCATGCCGGGACACGAGTCCAGATCCTAATTGCGAGTTCGTTTACAGACATGGCGCAGGCTTGACCTGGGAAATGTGGTTTTAATGTTGTCGAGAGCCTGACCGCAGGCCGTTCCCTGCCTCCACGTGTAAATTATGCTCCTGTCACATTCAGCTAGCCTTTCCTGGCGCGATGGGTCCGGGCTGTCACTTCTCAAGAATGCTTGGAGTTCGATCGAACCACTGATCTTGGCGTATCGAGCGTGAAGCATCGCGCAGATGATGGAAAGCAGACTCGGTTTCTCTGTATTAGGAACATCTCTCCAGAACGAGGACCTGCCAATGTCTTCTGCCGCAAGAGCAACACGACTGTACAGAGACGATATTTAATCATTTCCCTCATCATGTGAGGTCGGCCATGTGGTAGCGCAGACATCATGAAAAGATCTCAAAGTGTGGAATTATTTCTTATTGGCTTGCAGGTGTTTATAAATTATATCACGACACCTGTAAAACAGATCCAGTCAAACACGTTTTTTCCTCCAGGTTTCGGATATGTGCGATGATTGCCCAGTTCGCACGCTGGAACCCCGTATCTGCGTTTATACATCGTGTTACAACTGAAAACGTTCAACCTGCGAGACACAATCGAAATTTCGATCGGGAGAAATTTCCGGTGAAGAGAGGCGACGTCTTTTAGGCGTCTGGTCTATATGTCAGCACAGCAGATAATCTTCCAGCGCACATCTGCATCAGTGGAATTCCTGTCCATAAAGCAGCAGTAATGTCTCTTTAAGTATAGGTTGTGCAGTCTTATGCAGAAGTTATGGCACCCCTGCTCAAATGACATGTTTTGCAGACTTTCTAAATGTAAAGAAGACGACCTAGGCAGGACAAAACTCAAATACGACAATTCTGCAAATGAAACACATCATTTAGAAGTAAATTCAAGAGTTAAAAAAAGTGGATAGATACCACAACTTTAAAATGTGAAGAAATGTGTTGTATCTGTAAGAGGTCGTGTTAATGACTTCAAACTAAAACATCTGTTTGACGGTTAAGCATCTGACTGGACTTGTACAAACATTTTCATTAACATGTTGGGTTGTAAATTGGAAATAGATGATCCAGCATAAATGGGCACAAGCAGAAACAACTGGCTGTGTCTGAAGGAGACGCGGTGCAGGCTTCGCCCAGCACTGCAACAGGAACTCGTGTCCGAGGGTTTGGAGTCACGCATGTGCTTAGGTGTTCTCTGGATATGTTGAAATGTCAAATGTATTTCTATGGCACTTTTTACGACAGAGCATTGTCTCAAATATGATTTACAATTAATTAATCAAGACTGGACATAGTGGGTATAGGACAATATTACACATATTACACAAATATTCCTTAAAATAATGTAGGCACCAGAATCCCTCAACTCTGAGCAAGATAAACTGGCAGTGAAACAGGAAAAGTAAGGAATATGAAAAGCAATTGGGTGATTCGCTAGCCCACCAGGTTAAGTCCAGACGCTGCCTTATAGTTTCTGACTTGCATCACAGGCAGACACAACTGGCTCTGAGGGAGCCGAGGCTGGTGGATCATCCCCTGGTAGAGCAACAGTGGCCCTGGGGCTGGAAAGGGGTGTGTTTTGCCTGCCCCTCGTGTTCCTCTGGTTCATAGAGTACTGTGCAAAAGTCTTAGGCCACCACTAGATTGATTGTTTTAGCCATCCTATAATGACCACATATACCGTACTGAACACAACTGGATCCAAAAATGGCAAATGTCAAGCATGCCACACCATAATTCTAGGTTTGAACCCCAGGCAGGTTTGCAATGTGAAGGTGGAAGGAGACCCTGTGATTGGCTGATGTCTCATCCAAGGACCACCTTTTGCACCAGCAGATGATCCCAACGGCCAAATCTTACACGTTGAACTTCATTATGGTGCTACTGCAACTTTAAGAACACCATGAGGGGGTCAGAATCTATTCTGGAATTCACTGGCCACAAGCAGAGGTATACCCTGGACACTTTGCCGGTCGCCACAGGGTTTCCCAACCGCAACAGACAACGTTCACATTGCAAGCCCAACCAGGGCTTTGAATCCAGGTTCTCAGAAACTCCTGTCTCCAGCAGCTGGCTCTTACCTCCAGCCACAGGAGCTGAAAAGCCAGAAAAAAACTGCATACTCTAAAACTTGTATCACCTTAACATTCACTTATGTTCATGTTTATTATTCAGGATCCAGAGGCTATAACAGGAATAAAAATACTTATTAAAAAAGGGTTCAAAAAGAAGAAGGCAGAGTAAAATGAAAGTCAGACTGTGTGCAGTGAGTTATAAAATGGAATAAAACAGTGTATAAATATTAAATGTGAGTAGTGTCAATATGAGCATAAGATATGTTTAATTGAACTGACACTGAGAAGTGGAAATCTCAGTGGAGTCCAGGTGGGTTTATTCCCACTCAAGTACTGCGTAAAGTAAATATTAGTCTGTGGAATTGGGAGGTTAGAAATGTTGCTACATAAAATATTGAGTTTTCTAAAATGGGACAAGTTACCATGGCATAAGGATCCTCTGAAGTGTAGTACATGAATAACAAAGCTGTTTTTCTCACTTCTGACTTCTTGTGGCTTACACACAATGCAGAAACAGTTAATATTTGACATTTTAATATTTGTTTTCATCCATACTGGAACATCAAGCCAATTAAAAAGCATGCCATGCTACCTGAGCCTGGGGGATCTACCAATTCTGCCAAATATTTTGATGCGATGCATGCCAGCAAAGACGGTAAGCAAAGGGTCGCAAACAAGTTTGAATCTGTGCTTCAAACGGCATAGTGTGTGCGAAATAGTCACGGCACGACTGCTATTTTTGTACTTTACGGGAACAACAAAAGCTTATTCCAGTCACTAGGTGGACTAGGTGAATGCGCTTGCATGTTCAATTATATCCGAATTAATTTGGACTTATAAATTCCAAATAGCCTGTTCTTGGGTTATCTTGAAAGAGTAACTTTGATCCTCGCTTTAAACCTCTACAATCAAAAGAGAAACCAGAAAAATGGCTTTGGAAGGGCACGAAAGGGCAGTGTCCACCAACAGCCATGGCAGATCTGCGAATGGATGGCCCCCCGTGGCAGGAGCTGAGCCACAGGCAGCTATAGTGCAGACCCTTTTGAAGTGAAGAATAAAGGCTATATGGAGAAGAATGTGGGGCACTGGGAAAGTGACCTCTAGACTGTGGTCAGAGCTTTCTCTCTCTACTGCTTCAACACATAGGGCCTCTCCCTGCTGAGCGAGTGAGCCTGAAATCCTCCGGCTCCCTGCTGGAGACTTAACTAAATTGGGTTTGGATAAGCCAAAGGACCGGTGCAGTTATCTGAACCTTTAGAGATTCCGTGTCGCACTTATAAAGTGGGATTGGTCGCTCATCTCAGGTAGCGCTGCTGAGCAGCAGAACCCTCGATTAAAAGTCTGTGTTTCCTAATAAATGCCATTTAAATCCCGTATGGGGAGGCAGAACAGCAGTTTTGCACAGGCTATCAATCATTTGCAGTTGCACTTGTTTGGATTAAGAGTTCTTCGACTACAACATTATCCAAGCTCTTTAAGAAGACACGCTGCTCTTTGGGAAGGGCGTGTAAGGGATGTTTATGTTGTCAAGTTAATGATAAGACTGGACATCACTGATTTACAAGCTAATGATGAGGTCGATCCAAATTCAGATCGTTGTCATGACACACCAATATACCTCTTTTTGCCGTTCACAGCAGGCCGGAGGAACATATTCTATTCCCCAAGCTTAATGAGGGTCCCGGACTTGTCCTAAACACAATGCGACGCCACCTTTTAAGTGCTGTGTCGTGCTGTCTGCGAGTCAGCCCACCCGAATGACAATGGCGTTTATGTAAAATGTGCTGCCTTTGGGCCACTGGGGCATATATCATTACATGCCTGGCCCTGCCACCACCTTTTATTGCTTTATTGTGTCCTTCTTTGTGTCCCATACGGGGTGGGGGGCACCATCAAAATTTCCAAGCAGTTCCGGGTGTGGAAGTCTGCGTGAAGTGAATCTACACTGGTTAATGAGGTCTTAAGAAGCCACGTGACCGGTGACAGCCTGGATTGAGTCCTACAGCCGATAATTAACATACCTAGTTAATTTTTACGTTGCACCTATCTAAAGCTTAGTGTGTGTATCACCCGAGAAACGAATGCACATTTCCCGAACTCACTAACTACCATAATTTCATTCTTACACCCTCCCTCTGTGTCTCTCGCTCTTTCTTTCTTTGCTACATAACCAGGGGGTGGTGGGTGATTGACAGATGGGCAGGAATAATAATTTTTTTTTTCGTAACCTAAGGCCATGCTCTCTGATTGGCTTGCCAGCTGACATCTCCAAACCTCGCTCATCTTCCCTCTCTCTCTCTCTCTCTCTCTCTCTCTCTCTCTCTCTCTCACTAATATTGGCCCTGTGGATGAGACATCCTGAGGGTAAAAAAGTGGGGAGAGAAAAAGATATGTACCTTAGGGAAGAAGCTCAGAAAGAGGGAGGGATAGAGACGACGGGTAGGAGCGTGTGTGAGTGTGTGAGACATTTACTCCCCTAACTACTGGGAGACAAACACACTTTCCTGTTACGACTTTATTTTAAACAAAAAACAAGATAAGTGGTTGGATTTCTCCTCCTTTCATTTCAATTTTCGAAAGCATCCAGGCTGTCCCATAAGAGCTGCACAGACTGCGTTTCTGGCCCCTGGGTGGAAATCCTATGTACTGATCAATAGACAGTTCCAGCCACGCACAACATACCTCATGGATTTGTACCTTGTTGGATATCTACTGTGTGTGTGGCTGTCCAGCTCTCGGGTGCTTGGAGGCTATCCCATCTGGTGGTGAGTAGCTACACTCTCTACTTTTCCTGCATCAGTTTCTCTAACAGCGTGGGGTGAACGCTGGTCAACGATCATTTTACAGAGGGCAGAAAAAGACTTTCAGTTGACTGCGTGGAAAATATGGTCTCGGCTCAGTCCAAAGAATCCTAACCTCAGCCTCTGCTGAGACGGAAAAGGCTAGTCTGTCGTTTTCTCCCCCTTCACGTTTCAACCTGTTTTATTTTTTACATATTAACATTTCAAGGCTGAAAAAGGTCAATGTCTGGCTTAACAAGGCTGTAGGTGTAACGGGATGATTTTTTTTCGAGCAATGCAGGAGGTAGCACGCTTCTTGTTTTGACGCGTTGCAGGAGCGCTCCTGCCGTGCCAGTGGGAATTTCTGATCCGTTTGTAAAAACGAGTACCTTCATGCGTTTAAAGTTGGGCAGTTTATAAATGAACGTTTTTGCATTGTGAATTCAAATTCCTGGCAGTTTTTAGAAGGTGTTACATGCTGTCAGGGTTCTGAAGGTGTTTTTTTTTTTTTTTTTTTTTTTTTTTTACTTTAAATTGGTCACAAATTGAATGATAAAGATGATTCCAATTTAATACGATCAAATAATCCGAACATTTTGACAAGTTTACGTTTATATCCATGACTTGCTTTAATCAGAAAAGCGTATTCTTTCATTCAGATTAGGCATGTGTTTAGGAGAAACATTTTATACGCCGATTCGAACTTTAAACATTTTAACAAAAAAAGTCAAATTTTATAGTAACAGTATTTTTTTTAATTGCAAATGACGTAGCAGATGGCTCTCTAGATTTTCGTTGTAATTAAACTAAGCAATTATGGATTATGTATATTTAGTGCAAGCACAAAGGCTGACATTCTCTCTATGCTTAGTTTATTGTTTGTTTTTTTGCCAAAAAAAGTTTGTGTGGGCTAATTCCAAAATCTCCACTGGCTCTAAACACAAAGCGTGTCAGAATGAATGTTACCTTCTAGTCTACGTATGCTCCCGAGCCCGGAGACTTCTTTTTTTTGTCTCTTTATTTTGGAAAAAGCTATTTGCGTAGGTGTGCGACAAAAGCGGGACTGGCTCTCGATACAATACTTGTCAGGATTAATGAGCCCTAGCAGTGGCAGTTAGCATGTGATCCCCGCTCCTGTCCCGTTCCAAACCACCAGCATCTTCTGGTTTCATTTACTGAACAAGTGCTGCCAAACACACACACTCACAGACATACACACACACACACACACACACACAATCCCACGCACACCCGCAGGCCACAGGGCTGGAGTGGTAACAGCAGCATGAGTTTACACCAGTTCTGGCGATCAGAGCCAGAATATGCAGTGACAAAGAGCGCAACGTTGTGTGTGTGTGTGTGTGTGTGGGGAACGACCTGCAGCTGTTCCCTCCAAAGCCGACTAATATGACAGCGGTGTAGTTTTCAGAAGCAGGGTAACAATGCACGTCCTCTTTGATTCGGGTGACACATCTGAAGTGGAGGGCAGGAAAAATGAGAGGCCAAGATGAAAAGGGGTGCATGGCTCCAGGTCAGGTGAGTGAGCAGGTGCTGGGGAGTGCGGAGTCCCAGCTCCAGCTGTTTGCCTTGTGAAGGAAAGACAGAGGAGAGAGTTGCGGAGTTGTGCCCATGAGTGGGCTGCTGGGTTCGACCACGGCGACGACACGCAATCCTGACACACTTTCTCCAAACTCGCTACAACTATCATTAAACCTGGCATCCACAACGCTCGTCTACAGAGTCTGCTGTTTTAGGAACTAACAGCACTGAAATAGTTAGCACTTCATTATTTAGAACTCATACTGTAGTTATTAAATGCCACAAAAATATCTGACTTCTCTCATCTCTCATTGTAAGGATATAGAGATTAACAAAATAATGAACAGGACTGGATACAGACTCGTTAAAGCAGGTAAAGAGTTTTAATCGAGCTATTACTAAACAACACAGATTAATCGCCGCTGGCTGAAAGCATTGATCATAATTATACTATAAGCTCATATACAGTCACATGCCAAAGTTGGGGCACTCCTAAAGAAGAAATAGAGAAATGTCTGTACAATTTTTAACCATTAATAAATCATACCATATGAATTAACACTAATGAATAACATGGAATGGCGTGAACTTTTAATTTGTGAACCCTAAAGGCACGCAGCACCATGCAAAATCTTAGGCCACCATTAGATTTGTTGTGATCAAAATATTAAAAACTGAAAACTTTGAATTGTCAATCCCTAGTACTTTTCCACTGATTTTTTATTTCATGGCTGTTAGTTCAAAAATACCACAAATCAAGAAACTCAGGAAAGTTTATCATATTAATCTGCACATATTATGTAATGTCAGTATGCTGTTGCTCTGCCCAGCATAGCATTATGTCTACCCATAAATCTTTCATTATATCTAAAAAGTGATGTCTTAGCATCAGATAAAACTGAGCTAAAATGTGAAGTATTTAATAGCGTTTCAATAGGTCGTTTTAATAACCCTCCTTAAACGATGGATACCATGTCATCAAGGCAAGAGGTCACTCTCTGTGCCTCATACACAGACTAACCGGTGTGTCTTTGAGGGATAAGCTAGTGAATGCATCTATAAGTCTGAACAGAAATGAAGACGAGTCTCCAGGCCCTCACATAGCTGATAATAAGCCAAAGCCAGTGTTGTACCTAGCTTAGCTTGGTTTATCTGTTTGGTCAGATAACACACATCGAGTCTACAGAGCAGATCCTAATGAAGTTTATCTGAACGTGAGGAATAAGACCTGTCACTTTGGCTGCCTTTGTTTGTTTATATATGTATTACAGATGATGAGTGAGCGCTCACACTGGGCCTCAGTCAAGCGGTCACTCCAAATGGCTCCAAAATTCCAGACAGCAAGAAACATTTGTGGTTTTCTCCCACTACAGCACCTTGAAATGACTGTATGGACCTAGCCAGCTGGCCTGTGCAGCAATCATTCATGTGCTATCAATAATAATTACTGTGCAGCTACCGCAGGGAAAGCTGCCCCATGGCAAATCAAGAGGCTTGACTCCTGAGCGCGTGTATTTTTAGTTAATTTTATTGACATTCAGTTGAATGAGGCACTGTTATGTAATATACACTTATATTTGTGCTTAAACACAGGAGCCAAAAGGCATTCTTCGGGTGCAACAAATGAGAAAAGGGATAAAGAAACAAGGAAAATTCCTCAAATTGCAATTTTGCTCTCCTTTTTTTGATGGGAAAGACAGTGTGAATGAGATAGCCCCGAGGACCCGGTGGGGATTCTGACCTGCTCCTGCCACCTTCAATGGGACTTTAGGACCCATCTCTGGGTCTCAGGAATGTCATTATCCACCCGACACCCCCTGCACGACGGCCACTAGGATCAGTTTAATGATACTTAGTGCGGGAAAATCCTCCGTTTGCAATCCGGTGTGAAAAGGATCAAGGATGTCCAGGCATCCGCCCAGCCACTTAAGAGAGGGAGGCTGAATGCAAACAAGTAGGCTGCCAGAAAGAATGTTATTCTCCCGACTTATAGGTTCAATATCAATAACAGGGGGTTATGAAGTGGTGCGCTCACACGGAGAGGGTGAAAAGAACTGTGGGGTAAAGCTCTCAAACGGCACACAGGAAGAGAGCTGCTTATCTACGCTCGACGAGATAAAGGCACAGCAGCTAGAGATTAATATTAGAAGATATTAGCTCCGCATCCCACAGGGCATCGAACACAATATAGCACAATACAGCACAATATGTACAATGCACTGCAATTTCCAAAGGGTTAAAGGACTCATCAAGCCTTTTGGAGTGGGATCTCTATCCTTTGCACCTGTAGCATATTTCCAAATACTTTTAATGGCTTGTTGTACTAGGAACAATCACTATAAATGATGCCTATAGGCAACAAAATAGAACAGCTTATTAAATTAAGCTCCTACTTATCCTTTCTGACTTTGTCAAAGGGAACAATATTTATTACACATACACAGTACTGTGCAAAAGTTTTAGAAGAACATTAATTTTTTTGTATTAGCAATGGTATAATGATCATATATAACTATTCCTCAGTCGCTTTAGAACACAAGAATAAAATACAATACTACAAAGCACAGGAAATTTGTAGGCAGTAAAAAACAGAAACAATCGTGAATATTATAGAGGCAGGGAGAGATCATCTGGACAGAGAAAAGAAGTTATTTCAGAAACCTCCTAAACAGTCTCTGCAGAAGAGTCCAAGATGAGCCAAGTGCCAGACGAGGTCACGCTACATACTGACTTTTGCCCATATTTTGTTCTGGAAATTGTTTTGAAAAAAAGTGTACATATTATTTTCTGTTGGTTTCTTAGTAAAGAGACTTTTACTTTTACAGTTACATTTGGTCGTTATACCATCGCTGAAACAGCAAATATAATTTTGGACACATACTTTTGCACAGTACTGTGTATCATAATCTGTTGTATAATCTGTATCTCACTAATGAAAGTCTAAGAACATCTCGTACTTTTAATGCATTGCTTATTCAGTTGTTGTTGCTGAATTTGCAGAGTAATATTATATTCTCACCTTTTCATTTGAATTGACAACTAAATGATCTTTCTGCACTTTTCTCAGTTCAGTGAAATTAATACTGAGGTCCAGTATAGCTGTCCATATTGTACAGATGCAGTGGGAGAAATTTAAACAGAGAAAAGCTTGAGCTTGTGTCTTCTTACACGGTTTAAGTGCATATCCACAGCAGCCAAAAGCAAAGACACTTCTATATCACCACTCCTAATCTGTGTTAATGGCTAAACTAAAGGCTTCTGTACCAGACGGATGGACAGATATGCAGACAATGTGCATGTAATAACTCTGAATGACAGAGTCAGGCCATAGAAGCCATATAGGTCAATGAGAGGGAGCAGAGCCAGTACCACAGAGCCTTATTGAAGGAATGATGACTAAGAGGCTACACCTGCACCCCGTGCATCATTCTGACCTTGCAGGTTATCTCCCAGGTCATCCTCACGCACCGCACAAACTCAGGAGCACACGGCAGAATACAGAGACTAAGTAAGTGGGCGAGACGCAAGTGGACATAAGTAAGCGTGAGGATGACAGGGGAAAAAAGATGTCCTGAAGAACAAAGACAGCACAAATTAGAGACAGGACACTTTTAAAAGGAGTAAATAGAGAGGGGCAGGTAGAAAGGGCTTGGCGTGGCTGTGAGTAGGCGTGACTGGCATTTTGCACATCAACATTATTCATTTACGCAAAACAGACGTACATAGCTAAAGTAATCCATCATGTTTTAATCAACTACTACCATGAAAAAAAATGTTCTGTGATGCAGGTTATCACAATATTATTTAAAATATCCATATCTGACAGTCCTGCAAGGTGAGAAGGCAGGAACGTCAGCAGGATGTCAGCAACAGTCGAATCAGTCAGTGTTGTAATTATCACAGAATTAACATAATTGCAATTTCTCTTATCTCTTGTGCCAGTGCATGCGCCTAAAAACAAATGTTGTAAAAGCAAACTAGTGATGTTCATTTAACGCAAAATGCCTTCATTCTTTCACATTGCATTAAGTTATTCTTCTGTGATGACTGCAGTCTGGTCACACTAAGATGCATTTAAAAGGAGCTGTTTATGTCACATGAGAATATGAACACGCCTTTTTTGTTAGAGAGTAGGTAGCGAAGCCTGCCGTTGCAAACAATTTGGTTAGGCAGCATGTGGGGGAAGTGTTAAGTGTTATATATGGACAACACACAGGCAGAGCGGCAATGTAATGAAACAAACGTGCCGTAAATACCAGTACCCATTTTTCCCAGCTAAGAAAAGTATAAAGACTTGCTGAAATTGCACTGGTTTAAAAACAGACATCCAGAAGTTTTTCCTTATTGATATACAGTGGCATCAGGAAAAGGCTGCAAATATGCATGGAACCATTTCGGAAATATGGTGTACACCAAAAGCAGATCACGTACTACATGGATTATGATTAAGGGGCATGCTAGTAGCGTTGTATTATTTGTTCAAAACATTAACTCTTGAGCCATTATTGTCTTAAGCTTTACATTCAAATAATTCATGAGCTAAAAGAAGAATAATTTTATATCTCACGTTGTTCTGGTGCAAAATTCTAAGCAGAAGTTTGAATCGTTAATTCAGTTTAGCAGGGAAAAAAATGAAACCAACAATTTCCAGCACAGAAGAAAGGACATATTATTTAGTTCCTTCAACTCTTCAACTCATATTCACTTGATCATTCGGAAGTCTGAATCTGCTTGGAACAAACAATAATTGTACAATACACAAAATGACACTCCTTTGTCTCTGAACTTTATCTTTACCAAATAATTACAAGAGAAAGAGCAGTATTACATTATTATTGAGTCATAATGTCAGCTTAGTGAATACAGATATGAGTCGCTTAACACCCATGACATGTTCCATGAACTGGAGGTTATGTGATCTGAACAACAAAGAAATGCTATATGGGATACTGCAGTGTTCTGGTATTGATTAAACTTAATTATTATTGATTAAATAAGATACTGTTTCCCATACAGTATTTTTATATAAAAATTGATCTACATATTGATTTTTATTTAACATTGTAAAATCCCATTTTACTGAAAACCAGCTTGCAGCACATTGACTCAGCCACCCCCTACCCTTTCCCGACCATACACAAACAAAAATTAAAATGAGAATCTGTCCTTTATGTGACAGTGCAACCTATTTCCTGTTGAATTTATAACATATATAATACAATATAACATTAGCTTTTCAGAAGACAGTGTTGTCTTTATACTTTATGTAGTTGTTTCATATTCATTTTGAAATATCCCAAAATTATTGTGAGCAGTGTATGTATGCAAACAGGCAGTTGTCTGAATGGAATGCGGGAAGTATGAGGCACATACTTTACCAATACATGCATCACTGGAATCTATTTCCATTATTTCCTAAGGGGGAAAAATCCTATCTGGTTTCTGTATGTCAGCGTTATAAAACAATGGGATATAAGTAATGGTCTTGTGGATGTGCAAATTAGAAGGGGTTCAACTACTGTGTAACAACGTGGGTCTTCTAGAACTAAACTCCACAACACAATATAACTCTTCAATGAACGACTGATTAAACTATAGATGTAAAAAGCTGTAAAAAACCCAGAGTTTAATTGGATTGATTTGACAGCATATGTCTCACTCTTTTAGTGAGTAGTATAGTGTTTTGTCTCATCATGGGCTGTATGCATACATACTGTGCAATTATTTGTAAACTATATACATTTACATGCAGCCATGTTACGTGCAGGCACAAAAATTGTACAGTTTATTCCTATGTAAACTTGTAAACCACGATGTGACATCCTGATCTAATTTAATCTAATCTAAGCTAATTAAACATCATTCTCTGCCATGCTTGCAAAAGCTGTCTCTTCTAGATTAGCCACAATGGTTATAGGGATGAAATTTGGATAAGAGAACAAATCAGGAGCGTGTGTCTGCCCGATCTCCTCAAGAGTTAGTCACATTCAGCACTTTGCAGCACAAGCAGGCAGGCAGCAGCTCAGTGTTTTGACTGGAGGGGATCCCCGTCCCGGGAGCTAGCTAGTCTCGCCCGAGTGCAGGAGGGAGGGGATTTAGCAGGAAGGGAGAGAGAACAGGTTTGAACATTTTTCAAGACTTCTGTCTTTTTTTTTTATCTGATCAGCCCAGAGCACTTGGAAGGCATGGTAAACGTGTGGCTAGGGGAAAACACAATCGTAGACCCAGAGTGCATGTCTCGTTCTGAACTTGGAGTATCCAAAGATTGGCCAGTACCTTAGTACTCACCTACTCGCTCATTTCCAATACTTTCTTACTCTATAAAGACGGCAAACACTTTGTAAGGCTACTAGTGGGCAACTTATGCCTGTATAAGTACTTGCCCACTTAATGATTACTGTATTAGCCCTTAAACTTAAAAGCCAGCTACTTAAGATATATAATAGCTTAACATTTAACATTAAAGATTTGTTACTTGAAAGTGTCAAACTTTGTGAGAGAGAAACAGTAGAATTGGCATTTCCTCTTTAGGAACATCACATATTAGGAGCGATTCCATATTATTCTTACTGTTGCATGGCCAGACCAGTTTTACATTAAATGCTTTTGGAATGTAACGGGAATGCTGTACACGGACTGTGTGTAAAATTAAACAATTGCAGCAATTCTAAAGATGCAGCAACATTTATCACATAAGGTCTTCAAAGCAAATTGTGAAGCAAACACATTTACACAGCACCAAGTAATAAAGTCTTTGGTAGAGCCATTATACAAAACTGCTTTAGCAACAGTTATGGTACTTGACTATGCACCAGCAGGTCCTGGGTTCAAGCCCCATTGTGATCAAACTGATGTTGGGCCTTTAAGCAAGGCCTTTATAAGCTGCTCTGGATATGATTGTGCTAAATGTACAGTACTATGCAAAAATATTATGCCACCAATAGATTTGTGGTTGTAGAAACGGTGTAATGACCACTACAGGATCCAAAATATTGTTTCACAAAACTCGTCTCCACTGATCTTCATTCCAATTTTTGATCGCTTTAGCACATCTGAACTTTTTCACCCTGTTCCTCCTCAGTAAATGTGGTTTCTTGGCTGCTACCCTTCCAAAATGACCATTCTCGAGGAAGCTTTGGGCTTTATATGGCAGTTTATTTTCAAATGAAAAGGGTCACACTAAATACCAGCCACACTTGCCATTATAAGCTGTTTTTTCTGATTTGTTTCAGTGCATTTGTTTTGTACTCTGAATATGCCCACTATGAAACCATATATCTATAGTATAGTATATCTGTTGGTGGCACTACCAGACTTTTTAGGACTTTGCTGATCATTTAAGTTGCACCGTAAAGCAAATCTTACTTTATATAATGGAATTTTAGTTAGATATGACCTGATTTCTATATGTTGCACGCCCTTATATAACCGATAGGTTGCTTGTTGACTAGAGTGTGAAGTGTGAAGAAACATTTCTTGGTGTCTGAACATGCCGCAGATGTCAAATCGATTTCTCAGATACTGTTTGGAATAATTAACGGGATGAGTTTCACTCTATGTGTTATAAATAATCATCATTCATTAATGTGTGTTAACAGAGTAGACTGCCTTGTCTCTCTAATTGCTTTTTTTTTGCATAGAGAAAAATGTTGCCATCGGCAGTATGTGAACATGCAAGTGGAATAAATTACAGCTGTGCATGCCTGTTAACACTAGAAGTCATCTTGCATTACTGAGAGGCAGTACACTCTGTGACCCCTAATTAGAAGGAGTCATGTGATGAGCTCTAATTATGCTAAAACCAAAGGAGAGCTTTGTTGCGATTAGTATTAACGCTGAATCGCGCAAATAAAAAATGGATCTGTAATGAGTGTTAGACACCGTTGCGCAGCGTGGTTATGTACTGTTTTATGCAGCAGTGCAAGCTGGGGGAGTGCCGATGAGTGCAAGTAGCAACAGAACAACCTCCAACCAACCCCCCCCCCTCCACCCCATGCTCACCCTTCCTAACAACACACCACCGTACTTTCCATGAAGCTTCAAACAGCGCCTCGGGAGAAATACAGGCAGAGGAGAGAGAAATGTATTGGGACAGGCTGCTTCTCTCTAATCCCTCTCATCTCTTTTCTGTTTCTCTTCTCCCTCTCTGGGCCTCATCTTGGTCATGCAGCCTAGGGCAAACATGCTCTCCTCACTTTTAACATACTGAGAGGTGTGTTAATGCCCAAAAATGCGCTCTTCTCTTTAACCTTTCCGTCTTAAGATGGAAGTACTAGAGAAGGTGGCGTGCAATGTGGAACAGAGTGTATGGATTGTTCATTACACCTTGCATTACTGGTCACTGCGTTTCTTGTGCAAACTCTCAATCTGCCCAGGCTTGGCACAGGAAGCGGTCATTTGGGTGATGGACCCTTCTGAGTAGTTACACTGGCACGCACTGGTTGTGCTGGTACCTGAACCCTGTAACCTTACACATGTCCACAAAATTTATCTGGTGCTGGTGTAATTCAAGTGACATACTTCATTATACATGATATATATGAATAAATATTATATATCCATGATATATAATAGCCTATGTTTATTATTAATTATTATATATTATATTATCAGACTATTATTATATTATAGTAAAACTAAGGCAATGTAATTTGGAAGCAAATGATGGTGATGATTCCGTTTCCCTTTTTCTCCCAAACTTAATCATTATATACTACCTATTTTATTGTTAAATTGTTTAACTTTAAGTTTATTTCAAAGTAAAACAGGCTCCTTGACTAGATCCTGAATGAGAAGAGCAGGGACTGTTTTTTTCCCGGTTAGCAAATCAGAATGCAGATTTTAATTAGGCATGTTGAAAAGACTGATTTATTCCGAAATCTAAAAAAAAATAGATATCTGCAATGCAGGTTTGTTTTTTTCGGGTCAGTGTAGTGGGTGCCTGGAGTTTACCCTGGTCTTCGTAGTTCACATGAGTAAGAGTACTGCCTCACAACCATTAGATACCATAGCCATAGGCCAAGGTTTTGCCACTATGACATTCAAACATCCACATATAAACATTTCCAGCTGTTTTAGGATGCCTGGAACCAAAATAATAGGCTTTAATTCAATACTATATTAAAAGTATGTACCGCTTAACATCTGCAGTAGTTTCTGTGAAAGAGGACGTTGACCTAAAGGGATGCTGACCAGACATGACCATTATCACATATTAGTTTAAATACACTGCTCACAAAATTAGGGGATAGTCAATTCGAGGATATTTCATTTTGACCAGTACCAGTTATCTATCATTCTGTATGTATATTAAACAGAAAACAATTATTTTTCCCCATGATAATTCTTAAAAACTCCATTAAAGCAAACAATTGTTGATGGTGTACTTCTTATGAGAACCTTTTCTATTTTGGTAAGTTACATGATCGAAGAAACCAGGAAAGGCTGCTGGTCGTTCAATGAGGGGAAGCTTATTGTCAGCTTACATCATAAAATTAGTCTGTTTATTTAAAGGTAAAATTCTGCCCTCTGTTCCTTTTCAAGAAAATGGTCTGTGGGCCTATCGTACCAAGTAGGCGTCCAGGGACTTCACCAATGTCCTCTCAATGGCCAGCAAAGCTAGGCTGCTTAGACAGCCGTGGCCCATTGTGTTACGGGTGTCAAAATCAAAGTCAAATTTATATATATACTGGGATTTATCCAATGACTGTTGAATTTCAAGATAATGAAGTCTTAGAAGCAGTCTTATTGAATTAAACGGGTGCTCAGCTTCTATATGGAAATGCATCGACATTTACGGCATTTAGAAAACACCCTTACAACTACCACGGTCTTACAATTCAAGCAATAGTGGGTTAAGGGCCTTGCTTAAGGACCTAACTGTGGCAGCTTGGCAGAGGTCGGACTCGAAGGTTACAGGTCAATAGTCAATAAAATGTTAACACAATTGCACATATTTGATCATTTAATTTGTGACACTGCTTCCCTAAAGTGGCCCCGAGTTTCCACTTCCAAGTTCAGTAGTGAGTAACACATACTGATATTTAGTAATAAAACCTGGCATACAGTCAATCTAAACGTAATAGGATGAGACTGAGGCCAAGTCCTTGTGCCGGTTCTTCTCTTGGTACACAGGAGCACTGAGTATTATGTTTAAAATGGGAATATGTTGCCATCAGCAGCATCAGACTTCTTCCTCCACCCGACTTCACAGTTCACACGACAGGAGATTTACCCATCAGACTGCCAAACGCTGAAGTCTGATTCGCCATAAGCCATTGTGCTTCCATAAATCCTCAACACCATGTATGCTGATCTTAAGCTTGCATGCCGCAGCTTGGCAACCCGAAACGTTAAGCGCCTGATAAACCATTTAGAAGCAGTTTGGAACTCCCAACTGAGTGCTCCGGCAGAGGACAGAGATTTTTCTGTGCTACATGATTCAGCACTTGGCAGTCCCATTCTGTGAGCTTGTGTGGCTTTATGGCTAAGCCGTTTTAGATCCTAGACCTTTTCCACTTCACAATAGCAGCACTTACAGTTGACTGGTCTAGCTCTAATCTGAATATCTAATCTAAATCTCTTCTCTTCTAAAGCTCTTCTCTTCTATGGTACACTAGTGCCAATGTTTATCTTTGGAGATTACACGGCTTTCGTTGATTCTACTTACCCGTTAGCAAGGTCTTGAATAGCAACACCCACTAATTAGAAGGGGTGTCTACATACTTTTGGCCATGTAATGTATATGTCTACATGCATTAGCTTGCAGGGGAGATAGAGAGACAGCTAGAGGTGATTGGTGACTGTTCCCTGACCTGCTCAGTGCCTGCGGGAGCAGGTCCAATCTATGGCCTTGTAATGAACTTAAGCACTGCTTTAACAAGGCACTCTTTTCAAGAGCTGCATAGGTCAAATGTCACCAATCCACAAGTTCAAAGGGCTTCTGAATTCTCCTGACACAAAGAGCTAAATAGCCCTCTCACACACACTCCTTTGTTAAGCGGAAATGACAGCACAACAGCAAAACGGACAGCAGTTTTAGACAGACAACTGACCCTATTATTATTACAAAGCTCAAAAGAAAACATGGAAGTATTTTAACTCACTAATCAGCAAGTTCCGATTCTACAAAGATTCACTGTAGATGCTTCAGAATTAATAGCAAACCTGTTTATCGCCGTTAGCGTCCAGAGTCTATACCCACTGGGCACGTGCAGAGATACACCCTGGATCGGGTGCCAGTCCATTTGCAGGGTTCTGCAAACCTGGATCTCACCAACTAGTCACCAGATCTGCGCAAACAATAATAGCTGTCACTGAAAAATAAATTGTAATAGAAAACTTAACGTTTTCATAACAAATTGTAATTATAGTAAAGAATAAGAGCTTGCGGTTTAAAACACTCGCAGATCCCAGATCTGAATGCTCACACTTTGCGTGGGCGATGCAGCATTTGTTTGAAGTACAATCTGTTTAATATTTGTACTGACATTACTTTACGTTCTGCAAAAAAATGGCATGAAAAGGTACAGAGAAATCCATTTATAAAATGTAATATTTACATCCCGCGTTCCCTACGTCGGCTATATTTGCATAGTGGAACATGACTGATTCTTATACCTAATGATGCAACGACACTCACTTGTCACAAGCATAATATGAGTATGATGCAATGGATTTTTTTCTAGTAACTTTTTTTTGTTTGAGAAATGACAATTCCTGTTTTTCAATATCTTCTTCTTTCCTCGCGGTTCAAGTCCCACTTGATGCGGGGTCCGCTCATACCCAGAAAGACGCTACGAGGGAATACTTTGACCAGCGTGTCACATCGCCTGTTGTCAAAGACACACACACACAAGTCGACACCAATTAACCTAAAACTCTTTGGACTGTGGGAGGAAATCGGAGAACCCGGAGTAAAACCATGCATACACGGGGAGGACATGCAGACACCACACAGAAAGGACCCAGGCTGCTCCACCCTGGGATTGAACCAGACACCTTCTTGCTGTGAGGCAGCGGTGCCACCCACTGAGCCGCTGCGCTGCCAATATATTGAAAAAAGGACATGATATAGAAGCTCCAACAAACACAATTTCAAACAAAGTAGTATTAGAAATGCCTTAACCCTACATCCTGGCATCCCTGTCCCTGGTCCCACGTGGGCTAAATTTGCATTCCGGATCATGATTGGCTCTTATATTTTATGATGCAATAACACTAACCTGTCAGATGTTAAAACTGTTTGAATGATTTTCTACTCTGAAATTTGTGCACAATTATATAGAATTGACATTTTCAGAAACCAGAGGGACACAAATTCGAAATGTTTCACTTTATTGCGAAAGTAAATAATAAGTTTTCCAACGAGCTGTCATTGGTGTACAGAGAAGAAATAAAAACAGAAAATGTGTCAGCAATTCCAATTTGGTGACTGAATACACTCCAACTCTACACTCCCATTTTTTTGGCCAGAGTCTACGCTTATTATAGATCATATCATTTATTACTTATTTATGCTAAGATTTAGGTTTAGGTTTTGGGCCATTCTTAATTATTTCACTGCCCTGCCTATTGTAAATGAGATTATTTATCTGCACTCCAACAGACTCATACATTTTTTTGCTTCCAGCATTTACAGCAGAATTATTGCAAGTTACATGCCTTATGTATTTTGCATTTTTCTGTGTGAGGGTTTTACTGCATGATTCGTCTGCCTTACTGTGCACTCCAGCCAGACCCCGCCTATTGGCATTCCCCTACTTTGGGAACTGCTGGATTATTTTATATAGAATATATTTTTTAAAGGGTAAAACAAACCTTAAACTGCTAAATTAGTGCTGCTCCACTCGCCATCAATCAGACCTCAAATCTGACCAGGTCAAAACATGAGCCTGATGGACAGACAACGAACGACTAATATATTAAGGAAAAAAGTTTTGGATCAAACATTTCAGTATTTTTAGGATTTTATTCATGTATAAGAAACCTATGTTTTTTCATGAATTTCACATTCTCTTTTCCTAATAAGCAGAGAGAAGCAAATAAAGGTATGATCCAGGTATTTACAGGCGCATTCTCTCTCTAGTTATTGCACATATTCTGACCAACGATTTGTTCTTAGAATCATCTAATCAATCTTAAATCATTTGCAATTTTAGGGTTGCCTTATTTTTTGCCCATGTAACCTTGCTAAAACAATGGCACGTTAATAGAGTTAAATACTTGTGGAAACCGGTTGGTTATATTTTATGATGAGCTAGCACGAACATGTATGCATGTGTTAAATTAGCACTTAAGTTCCAGAAGGTCCAGGGTTCAAATCCCACCACTGCCCTTAACTTGTATTTTAAGTCTGTATTCTTGTCGCTCCGGATAAGGACTGTCTGTCAATGACTGAAATGTCTCAGTTCTTTAAAAGACTCAACTTCTGTTTATTCCGAAATGAAAAACAAACAAGTATGGCACGAAAGTTCCGCGGTGGTAGCGGACATAAGCGAATAACCTACTGCTGGACAAAGCATATGGGTGACAACGATGGCCAGTCTGTAATATTTTCAATATTTTCGACCACATAAGTATGATTTAATGCTGCTGAAGTTGGAGCTCTATGTCTCTGAATGAATAAACATTGAGGTAATTTTTTACATGCACAGGTGCTTGTGAAAGGTAAGACTTGATTAATCCTGAGCTGATTGTTTGGATTGGGCACAGTGATCTGTTTTGTGTACAGAGGAATCCCCTTCTCTTCATATGCCTCATTTCTGTGGTTTGCAATGGCCCATAAGTATGCGTCATGATTTTGCTCATGGAGAACTGAGTTTGCAGCCCACCCAACTCCAGGCAGTAAGGGAGGGACAGCGAGAAAGAGAGACACAAACAGTAAGGTTGAGCAAACAAGACATTAGAGGGAGAGACAGGAGAGAACAGAGTGAGAGAAAGAGAGAGAGAGACAGGGAGGGAGGGATAGCCTGAGGCCTGGAGGTGGCCCATTGACCTGCTCAGACATGCACCTGTTAAGACTCTGGAGTTCTTTTAGTGCCCAGCACGTGTCAGCCAATACAAACCCCGCTTCTTACACGGTCAAGCCTCACTGAATTTGGCTTTCGAGAAACGCAGCGAGCACAGCCTCGGCCTGCATGTGCGTGAGTGGATGCAGCACCTTACGCATTAAGCAGAATTAATCACCAGGAGTTTCCCTTGTCTTTACACACAGCTGTGAAATGCCACTTCAGCACCGGCCATGCACATCACGTCGAGCGTGCTCAGAAAATCCAAACAAGCTCCTGTCCAAACAAAAGCAGCAAGCAGACTGGCAACCGAATTAGTCAGATGCACGCACATGCCTTAAAACACAAGGTCAGGGCTACCACCAGATGCCAAGGTATCCACGTTACTACATTTTAAAATATGGAAGAGCGATACAAATGAAATCCTTTAATCCTTTAATTTACCAGTTGTGAACTCTATAAAACTGAGTTATACGTTGATTTTTTTTTTTTTTTTACCAGCACAGCACAGCATGTACATGCATGCTACACAGAATTACTCCAGCATTCTTCAACCAATAATCTGCACCAGTAGTGTATTCCATTCCATTTTAACATTCAGAAATAGCCATACCATTATTAAGTCTAGACCTCGAATTAGCAGGCAGGGACTGACCCCCTGATTGAGAGCAACCAGGCCCAAACAGGGAACCCGTTCTCCTCTGAGGCTGGCTGTGTACGTGATCTTAGAAAATGTAACAGGTTTAGTCAAGCTGGAAAAGTTTGTAGAGACAGTGGCTGAAGTCTTACAGGGAAAGTCCCTTAGTCGTCAGGTGAGCTCAGGTAACTCAAAGTTTACTTATATTAGACGTCAAACGGCAGTCTGTAAACATACAGGCCAATTTTATAACGTGTTTGTCAGTCACGTCTTTGAAAATAAAGCTGTAAATCCATATAATTTGTCCTGTCAGAGACGGGACTATTTTTTTACAGGGTGGAATTTGTGGTTATGCATTACCACCATGGTCGTTCAGATATGATTGAGCATGGCTACCACAAACCCAGAGGGAAAGTGTGAGTAACCAGACTGACTTTTACTGTATCACTGTAGAGCTGGAAAGCTGCGTGTCTGTCTCATACCAGTACCAGATGATTTAAACACGTTTTACAGCCTAATATGGTCGTCGTCGATCAGCTGTTTTGAATGTCTGTTGACGTGTGCTGGCAAATGACTCAGGGTAATTGTCTTAATGATCTCGATTCGGGCACTTGAATGAATTTCTGATATGTCAGGTTTTTCTCGCACTGAGAGAAGTCACAGCATTTCATCTCTCAATCTCTGCAAGCGGCCACAAACAGACGCACACACTTAATGTAGACAAAACATCTTCAGCTTAACTCTACTCAACGTTTACAAAATAGATATTGAGGCTACTCACTTCCTCCCATCCACCTGCATGCCCAAGGCTCTGATATTTTGGATGTATGCAAAAGTTTACGCTCCCCTAATCGTTTTTGATTTTTGAAGGGAACATCCAATATTGCATGCATATTTTTAAAAAATGACATATGCATAAGTCTGGTCATCTATCCAGCTTATTCAGTGTTTTTTAATAGGTTCAGAATTACATTCAGCACTATATCGTTTAGCAGAAGCCCGTATCCTGAGTAGTGCGGGTTGTACAAATCAACTGTGGGTTAAACTGCGACAGCTGGCAGTGTAGAGACTTTAACCGTGGAAATTATGGTATTGAGAGGTCCAGTAAGTAACCCTTAATCACTACACCACCACATTCCTACAGCTAACCTAAGCTGACATTTTAATTCAATTTTTTCTTCAGGATTTAACCCCATTTTTTTCCAAGGTCAGGGTTATGGGGGCTGTAATCTGCCTTCCCATAAAACGCAGGCCTAAGCGTGCCCTGAAAAAGCAATGCATCCAATTCAAAAATTCAACGAGGGTACATCCAGTTCATGACATTGTTTCATATCCGCACCACCCGACATTCATGTTGCAAGCCCAGTCTGGGGTTTGACCCCAGGTCCTCAGGAGATGCTGTCTTTAGCAGCTGGTGCTTATCTCCAGGCTCCATGTTCACAGGAGCCACGTCAAACTTGACCGTGGGAGCATAATGTAAATCACATGCGGAGAGATCTCTGAAATAGCACAGCAGGTGCCGTTTTGGACTATGCGAGTGCATACAGCCACGGATTTTAAATGCACAAATTATACGGCTCGCACAAATTAGAGGCTATTCCAAAATAAAATATTCAATAACTAAATATCCCCTCATATTTGTTTGCAGTATATGATCTGCCCCAATGCTGCCCACCCTTTTAGAACATCTTCATCTCCACCACATAATAGCTATGGAAAGATCAGCAAATGGCATTGTGTATTGTAATGCACTGATCCTCTAAGTTTCACTTCCTCTTTAGCTTATGTTTGTTAGTTGTGTTTAAGTTAAGTAATTAAGTTAAATATTACACTGGGGTTTTCAATATATATTTATATTTCGCCGATGTGTCAGTTGTGTCAGCACATATGTCAGCAGGTTTATTGCCTACATCACATTGTGTCTACATTCACTATCCATGTTATCAGTTCCACGTACCATATACTGCTCACAAAAATAAGGGATGCTTTTAAATTAAATATCCGTTATTTTTTGTGAGCAGTTACATTACAGTCCATTACAGACTGTAGCCTGTATCTTTTTCTCTAGATACTTTGTTAGCCTCTAATGGTCAGGACCCCCAGAGGACCAGCACAGATCAGGTAGGGTGGTGGATCATTCTCAGGACTCTTTTCAAAATGGTCCACCAGCCAAAAATGTCCAGCCACCAGCAACCTGTGAGCACTGAAAAAGGAGCTGCTGTCTCTGACTGTACGTGTGTCCAATAGAGAGCACAGTGAGGGAACACTATTTAAAAACTGCTGTGTCTAATCCACTCGTAGCAGGACAACACAAACTAACACGCCAGTGTGACTGCAGTGCCGAGAATGATCCACCACCAAAATAAGGGGTCCTGACCATTAGAGTTCAGAGGAACGGGGACGAACTAATGATTTAGAGAAACAGGACTACAGTCTGTTATGTTAGAGATACAAAGTGCTTCTATATGGTAAATAGACCTGATGAAAAGGACAGTGAGCGTAGAAACAAGAAGGTGTACCTAACAAAGTGACTGAGTGTATAGTATAGATGCTGTAATTGCAATGTAATATTTTTATAATAGCAACTCTGAGACCTTTATGGTATGTATTTATCTTTACTACTCTTTGCATTGCTTCAAAATACATCCACAGCACAGCGCGCACGCACACACACACACACACACACACACACACACACACACACACGCCCGCACTACAGTCACTCAGATGGGTGAAGAATTAATAGATGGTTAGAAGACTAATAATTATGCCTCTTACTCACACACTCAGCAAACACTGAAGGGAAGGAGCTTGGCTTCCAGTAAGCACCACTACAGGAGCTGATCTGGCAGATATGCGGTCTTAAGTCATAGCTCAAAGAAAATAATTATGGATTAGCAATAAAGCTGGCATGCAATGAAGCACAGGAATTAAATCATCCAAACAAGAAAAACACAGGTTACTCAAATAGGTTTAAAAATGTTCAGTGAGGGTCTTTCTAAAAAGCAAGAGTTTAATTACACAAATCCATCTAACACAAGTACAAGCATATGTGCTCGCAGAGGGCGAGCATTTAGACTGACCCAGTGGAGGAGTGCACAAAGCGTTGGCTCGCCCAGATGACGCGCAGCCCAGGTATCAAAGATTCGCTCAGTGAAAGTCGCAGCTGATCCTCCACAGCTTCTTAAAAGAAATACAATGTAATACCATCCTAATCCCTATCCACCACAACTGTGGATTATGTGCGTAATTACCACAAACTGTAATTTTAACACATTTAACTGAACTGAGGAAAGTTCAGACATGTGAATCCAGTTCATGCAAAACAAAAAAAAAAAAGGTCTACAAACCTGGGGGCAACCGCCGAATTGCTTTCTTTAACTTTAAATTAAGTAATAGGTGTTAGAATGAGAGACAAGCCTTTAACGCGATCATTTATTATGGGTAATTGCACTTTTGTTAAGGTATTTTTACAAGTGTGTGTGTGTGAGCGTGTGTGTTAAATCAGGTCCACACTTTAACTCTGCAAAGATTTCCCTCTATAAATAACTACAGGTCTAAAGCGCATTCACAAATACAGTGTGGTTCAGCATTAATGCAGTATGTGGTCAAAAAGGTGCAGAAAACCAGGAGCGTTTCCAGGCTGCTTATCATATCGGAGCACCAACAGAATTTACAGGGGGCACAGCTGAACCCATCTGCCTGTCGTTCAGCCATAAGGGCATGACTGTTCATAAAATATAAGGCTGTTAAACACTAATTAATAAAGAGATTTAACACTAAATTGAGCGTTAGTGTGCCATGGATGGGAAATTGCGAACAAATGAACACTAAAGCAGTTGTAACTGATGCCTTCGCTTTAGCGTTCTACTATGTACTTTTGGTAAGTTAAATGGTTTGAACTGATCGAAACATAGCGCTATGAGCTATCATTACCTTGTTTGCAGCAACTTTATTTACATATCTGCAGATATCTATTACTCCATGTGAAAAAAAACCCCAAAAGAAACTTGTTCTGAAGCTTTTGAAAAGACGCTGGGCCATTTTGGGAAATGCAGTGCTTGAGGTATATTTGGCTGTAATTCTTCTTAGCATGACCTCTGTGATTTATATATACATAAATGCACTAGTAAAGTGCATCTGATTTTGCCCCTGTAGACACCCTTCCAACTGAGGGACCACATCTATTGATAATAGCTGCGTAAAATGAAGCGTACATTCAGCAGAAGAGCAGAAGAGCTTAGTAAGCTGACAGGGCAGGACCAGTCAAGAATTTTGTTCTTAAAAGTCAGTTACAAACCTGCACCACTTACTTCCATGGGACCTGTTCGATGGGAGCTTCACGGGTTGAGTTTCCATGGCTGAGCAACCACAGAGACAACCTGAAGATTTACATTTACAAATGGGTGAAATACAACGGATACAATCCAGCATGCAGTCCAAGTAGATACGATTTAGGGGCTTTGCTCAAGGGGTCAGCAGTGGCGGTTTGGCAGTGCTGAGATTTAGTCAGGGCCAACAGTCCAGTACTCTACTACTGCACCGACCACAGTCCCAAGATCATCAAGAGTAAGGTCCGGGTCTCAGTCTCGGGTTTAGATCTACAGCATTTTTTACAGCGTTAATTGAAACTGTAGGACGTTGAGACCCAGTTCGTAGTTCCCATTAGTAAGCCAGGGGCTACATCTAAGGCCATTATTCTGGCCCATCAATGACTTACTAGTGTGCCAGAGAGGAGAGCTAGTGAAAGATGGTGGACTGGGCAGTGTACTTCTTGAAAAGCCACATCCCTAACTCAAAGGCATTCTGTTTGCTTCCATCTTTACAGAAGCAGTTTGGGGGAAGCCCCTTTCCTGCTTCAACATTACAGTCCCCAAAACCTGCCCCAGACCTCCGCAAAAAAATCAACGGGTTTTCATTTCTTTTATCGCTGCACGAAAATGTGTTGAAACTCACTGATTGCCACCCATAGGCTACAGATGAGGGAGATACAGATCAGGTAGAAAATGCACAAAGCACTCTTTTACACGTCGCTCTCGCGCTCAATTCGCGTGTTTTCAACATCAAACGCGAGCACATGGATGGAGTGCAAAGAGAGTGGGAGGAAGGGGGAGGGAAGTCGAAATTTCTCCGGGGAGGATTCCTCTCCTGTGACTTCAATGGCAAGGTCTTTGTGTGGGCCAGATGCAGCGATGTTGTCAGTGTTGGTGATAAGGTTGCAGCCTGCAGGGCCATGAGGTCATGGTGAGAGAGCGAGTGAGTGTGTTCTGACCGGCGCGCTTGTTTACTCCTACTCCGCATGGGAGATGCTACACTAAGTCCCAAGACCTGTACAGTATATTTATTAAAATATCCTGGCTGTAGAATTTGGTGTGTTCTCCCCATGTGCTTGTACTCATGTCAGGGTTCCTGGAGCAGGTTTGATCCAACTCTAAAGTGTGACTAGGAGAATGGATGATTGTGTAACACCTCGCGATGGATCGGTGCCCTGTTGAGGGTGTGAATTTATGTGCATCTGCCAAAAACAACCTCGCTTTGTCTACTGTATTGACTTCATCCCAATTATGCTCCTTCATTTTCAGCATGGGTAACGGAAACACTCGCATGCTTTCTCACTTCAAAATTCATGAAAGATTTGAACACGTGACCTTAATAGAGACCAGTATTTGAATGTACGGTGTCTGTGTATGGAAAGGTTTTCGGAAATTTATCTTCAGTACCATGGCAATGGTTTCACTGGGACCAGGGTCTACTCTAGAAGCACAGAGTTCAGGGTGAGAATAAACCGTAGTCGGACACAGCACAAGGCAAAACACTCACACATACTCTAAAACCTACAGATACATATACAGGTAATATGTTTTAGGAAAAACAGAAGGAAAGCTTGGTAATGGAGAACAGGGCAAATGTCTAATATTAGTCCATACTTTTATGAGCTGTTAATGTGAGACTGGGTGGATCTGAGATAACAAGAGTTTGCAACCTGAAGGACCGACTTGTGCACCTCTGCCTGAGCCCAGTGAATTGGAACAGGCTAGGCCACAGCTGGCACCCGGATCATGATAAACACAGGTTTGCTGTTGATGTGAAGCACCCTAAAAATGGATCTAGGACTCAGAACTTTCCTGCTGAGGAAACTCATTAGATCCTAAATAATGCTGATATAAGCATATTAACATTATTTTAAATCAACATAATTTATTTACCCTAATGGCTTTGGGTGAATAATTAATGTTATACTAATCACAATATTACCTCTAATTTATTAGTTTACATGTTTCCTTTTATTTTAACAATTACATATACAGTCGAATCCAGTTAATGGGAGCAGCTGCTTATTCGGACCGAATCCTAAAGTACCGAAATAAATCCTATTATATACGTGTACTTTTATTCACTTATCTGGACCAAAATTCTGTTTAATCACCAAAGAACGTGAGAGAGAATAAGAAAAAGAAGCCACAAGTCACCACTTAGAGTGGATACGAAGCGGGTCAGTGATATATGGGAGGATTTTTGAGATCCCTGGGAGAATTGATGCTTTTATCAAAGGTCAGGAAATCCAAAAAGTTATGTTGACAAGAGCAAAACCAGCGGGAGGTGACCACGCCCACCACT